>JAVIAB010000124.1:61867985-62138228 GCA_032433765.1 Megaustenia siamemsis
TGCAACATCAGTTTTTACAGTTCCTCCTGTTATTAATGACTTTTGACACTGCATTTTGGATCCTTAGACATACTTATCAGGTTTAAGTATAGTAGAGATTGATCAAGATCTCCATTCCTTATAATCATCTGGAAGACAACTAACAGTTGACCAAATAGGAAAGTAGTGTTGTCAAAGTCGGATGCATCAGCCTACTTCATCTCATTACAGGTACATGTTAGAAAGCACTTGTACATTGCAGTATATTACAGGTGCATGTTAAAAAGCACTTGTATATTGCAGTATAATACAGGTGCATGTTTGAAAGCACTCATACCTTGCAGTACAATACAAGTGCCTGTTAGAAAGCACTCATTCATTGCATTATATAACAGGAGCATGTTAGAAAGCACTCATTCATTGCATTATATTACATGAGCATGTTAGAAAGCACTCATACATTGCAGTATATTACAGGTGCCCGTTAGAAAGCACTCATACATTGCAGTATATTACAGGTGCCTGTTAGAAAGCACTCATACATTGCAGTATATTACAGGTGCATGTTAGAAAGCACTCAAACATTGCAGTATATTACAGATGCATGTTAGAAAGCACTTGTACATTGCAGTATATTACAGGCGCATGTTAGAAAGCACTTGTACATTGCAGTATATTACAGGTGCATGTTAGAAAGCACTTATACATTGCAGTATATTACAGGTGCCTGTTAGAAAGCACTTATACTTTGCAGTATATTACAGGTACATGTTAGAAAGCACTTGTACATTGCAGTATATTACAGGTGCATGTTAGAAAGCATTTATACATTGCAGTATATAACAGGTGCCTGTTATAAAGCACTTATACATTGCAGTATATCACAGGTCCTCTCGCCTAAGTCATAATGACCAACTACTTCCTCAACTCGTTCCTTTCCTACTTTTGCATTAAAATCCCCTAGAACTATGGTGTTTTCATGTGGTTTGCATTTTTGAAGTGCCTCATTTAACTCGTCGTAAAATTTATCAGTTGTTTCCTCTAGACTGTCTGCTGTTGGTGCATAAACTTGTATAAGATTTATGTCTATTGGCTTTCCATTCAATTTCACTAAAAGGACTCTGTCAGATATTGGGTAAAAGCCTTTCACTGTTCTTGCTCTTTCTTCATCCAAGATGATACCTACTCCTCTTTGGTGTTCAGTACCTCCAGAATAGATTATTTTATGTTTATCAGAATACATCTCCCCTGATCCGGTGTATCTCATTTTGCAAAGTCCCAGTAATTGTAAATCCATTCTTTTCATTTCTTGTATGATGTTTTCCAGTTTACCCTTCTGCATGAGTGTTCTCACATTCCAAGTACCTATCTTTAGAGTTTGTTTTATCTTTATTTTGCTTACAGTAGCTTGATGATGATCGGGTATCACCTGTAGCACATGATGTCCCCTACCGAACACAGGTTTTCCATTGGAATCCCGCTTAACGTTGTTATCGTGATTTCTATTGTTGTGGTGATTCATGATTGTACAAAGAAGTTACGACGGTGGTTTTCTGTTGCCTTCTGTTGGTTTGTTTACTGTTGGCTCCGCTAGCCTTTGACTAAAAAGTCTCACCCACAAGGCAGTGGGGTTGTTTTACTTCGGGGTGCCCTCCCTTAGCCTTTTATTCTCCCGAGCTTACCTGCAAGGCAGCAGGGCAACCACAGGTTGTACTGTTTACTGCATACAGTAGCAGGTAAAATTACCCGACCTGACAGCTGCTGATGATACAATCTTAATTGCTAAGAGTGAAAGTAAGTTACAAGAAATGTTGGACATTATAGTGAATGAAAGCAAAAATAAAGGACTCAGCCGTAATAGCAAAAAGACAGAAGTAATGGTAACAACAAAGAAAAAGGCATCACATGAGGTGACAAATAAAGACAAGTGGAACAATATTAAAACAGGTAAATGAATTTAAATATTTGGGAATTTTGTTAACCTCAGATGGAAGATGTACAAAAGAGGTGAGATGCAGAATGGCTCAGGCAAAAGCAGCTTTCCAAAAAATAAAGAAGATGCTATGCAATCCATTTTTGACAATAGAAATAAGAAAAAGAGTTCTTTATTGTTATGTAGAGCCAGTCTGAACATATAGATGTGAATCATGGACAATAGGATAACAGACAAGAAAATCACTGGAGTCTGTAGAAATGTGGTTTTACAGAAGAATGTTGAGAATACCATGGACAGCTAAGAAGAGTAATGAAAGCGTTCTGAAAGAGGTCAAAGCAAAAAGAGAGCTAATTTCCAATATTAGGAAGAGCCAATCATAATTTTTTGGCCATGTAATGAGAAGGGAACAACTGGAATATATTGTAACAACTGGAAAAATTGAGGGACGAAGAGATAGAGGAAAGCAAAGAGAAAGAATACCAGACAGCTTAAGAGAATGACTTGGCAGAAGGTCAACAACAGAAATGATAAATAACTGTCGAGATCGAAAGTTGTGGAGACACATGATCACCTAGGCCAGCAGGCCCAGTACTTGATGATGATGAAATTACAGGTGCATGTTAGAAAGCACTCATACATTGCAGTATATTACAGATGCATGTTAGAAAGTACTTGTACATTGCAGTATATTACATGTGCATGTTTGAAAGCATGTATACATTGCAGTATATTACAGGTGCATGTTTGAAAGCACCCATACATTGCAGTATATTACAGGTGCATGTTTGAAAGCACCCATACATTGCAGTATATTACAGGTGCATGTTTGAAAGCACTCATACATTGCAGTATATTACATGTGCATGTTTGAAAGCACTCATACATTGCAGTATATTACAGGTGCATGTTTGAAAGCACTCATACGTTGCAGTATATTACATTATCTGGACAACATTCATGACAATCTAACAGTAGTATACATTGTGAGCACTTCATTTTAATTTGAGAGAAATTATCTAACATTTTTTTAAAGGTGTTTGAATGAAAACTGTGCAGATGTATCTTTGTTTCAGAATGAGCTCGCTATTCAGGAGTTGTTGAATGTCTTCATGGACTGTCTTGTGTCATACTTTCAAAATGTGGTGGGTTTATTGTTAAATGATTCAATGATAAGAAATTAATTATTATTACTGGGTGTTGCTTTTTCTTGAAAAAAAATTATAAAAGTGAAATTGTATTTGAGATTCGTTTTAGTTAAGAAATGAAAAAAATATTTTTCAAGATTATAAGAAACACATAAAGGATACAAAATATTTTCTTAAAGATCAACAGTGACAACATAAATCTAGAACACCCCACACCCTTAAAAAAAAATCACAAATGAAGCTGTAAGAAAGTCTACATGCGATGGTTCTAGAGAAACTATATAATAGATGCTGGGACTGAATAAGAGTTAATTGATAAAATGTCTTGAATGAGAAATGGACAGTTGTGAACAGTCTTTAAGACAAATGTCAAAACTATATTAAGATTGAGATTTCAATACACTAGGCTTCAGCAACACATTAAAAAAAATTCAGACTTGGAAATCATAATCCTTGTTCAGTTTTTACATTTTAAAGTTGTTGATCTTGACCTAATGCTATGGTGTGAACACAAGTTGTTTATTCTCTGTCCTATGTTGGGCTGTAATGACTTTCATGCATTCCTATGTTCTGGTGGAGAAATTGAATCTTATCTGGCCTAGAGATGCTACATTTCATTAACAAAAGAAGCCTTGAAAAGTTGTGGAAATCAAAACTCATCAGCACAAACAATAAACTTAGACTATTCAAATCAATCATACTATCCACCCTTACATGTGCATGTGAGAGCTGGAAAACAACAAGAGACATAGAAACAACACATAGTTGAGCACATTAAAAAATAAATATCTAAGGAAAATACTTGATATAGCGTGGAACAAATTCAAAACAAATGAAGAAATTAGAGAAATCACCAATATATCTTCAGTAATCAAGAAAAGACGATGGTCATATGTTGGACATGTGATGAGGAGAGAGAATAACCAAATAACAAAACAAGCCCTCATGTGGGAAACAACAGGTAAGAGGAAAAGAGGCCGAACTGGAGAGACACTGATAAGAACATTGATCAGAGAGGCAAGAGCAGCAGGAATCAGCTCCCTGAATAAGATAGAGTTGCTTGCAGAATGGAGACAAATGGCGAGATTTGATAAAATATTTTTACAAGGATTGAAAGCTGCTAGAATAAAAATTTAGATAAGAGAAAGAGTATCTGGGTCTATGCCCTATGAGCCGGCTACAGCTCGAAAAGTCAATAGATAGATGGATAGATAGAGGCACTACAATACTTTTCTTCTGTATCAGCAGACCAAACAGTTGCCAGTTTGTTTCACAGTAATTTTCTTTAATCTTAAAGTGGCATTTTAGTTGAAATGTTGAAAATTGTGCAGCATATGTGGGTGAAGTTGTCCTGAATGTAGTATATTTGACTCATTGATATTTTAAGGAGGGGATTTTAATTTGTGACATTGTATAAAAAATAATGCTTGTCTAATATAGTTAATTTGCATATAAAATATATTTTAGTAGAATAATTATTATTATTAAAAAAATACTGACAGATTTGTCACCTTAAAGTGTGCCATATTGAGTTTTTAACTACAAATCCTTCAAATTTAAGATCTAACTTATTCTAATCAAACAGCCAGGTACTCAGAAATGTCGTGCTGAGGTTGGATGTGTTGAGCCGAAAGGCGCAAATATCACAGTTGTACTGCAAACCACAACACAACGCAGACACGCCCACTTAACGTCCTTTTAAGGGCGGGTGATGAAGAGGAATACTCCTTTAGTCATCGGGTGAATGCAAGCAAGCAAGCATTCTAATCAAATTAAATGTACCATAGAAGTTGCCAGTACATTTTGTATTTCTGAAAAGAGAGAGGGATGGAAAAAAAACAACTATAATATCAGTAACAAGCAGCAATATGAATAGATATGAACAAGTTATCATTATACGCCTCAGAACAGGACACAATCGACTCCATAGTCACATGTATACAAAATTCAAGATCGGCACATCAACTACTTGTACATGTGGACAGGTGCCCCAGACTGCTGAACACATACTTCAAGACTGCACAGAATATAGTAGACTAAGGAAAATTCATTGGCTCATAGATACAACACTACAGACAAAACTATATGGGCCACTGCAAGAATTACAAAAGACAGTAAAATTTATACAGGAAACGACATTGCAGATATAGACGATACTTCGGGTGAACGAAAGATAGATAGTAACAAGCAGCTGTGTTTTAGACACAGACTGTTGCCAGGAAGTCCAATTGGAAAGTAAAGTGAAGTCTTGGTTCTCCTGTAGTGACCCTGGCCATACTTACTTAGCTTATCTTGCCTGTGCTCCCCTTATATTTTAAAGTAAAATAAATATGTATCTTTGAAGTCTACATTATTTGTGTGTATTTAATTATATTAGTTTTTCCCCTCAGAGTGTTTTGGTTTGTTTATTATTTATTAATCTGTTTTCCTTAATATTTTCAGTCAGAGCTTGATGTATCCTTTTTGACAATTTGCCTAAAAGCTCACCACTAGTTTTAGGAGTGAAGGCATTAAGATGCACCAAGATGCAAAGAGATGTGAAGCTGATGATAATGACAATTTTAAAAAAAAGAAGAAGAAAAGTGGTATGGTAACAGCTTTACATGGTAATTAACAAAACAAAAGGTGACGTTTCGGCCAAGTAGGCCATCAGCTGGAACAACAAACAACAAAACAAAAATATATATAAGGATGTGTACACAAATCTAACTACATGGCGATAATATGCTAGATACACAAGAAAGAAAATGAAAAAATGTCACTTTCCTGTCGTCAGCTTCTGAATGAACTAAAATAAGTATGCGGGATAACTAGCTATATATCTCACTGACAAGGCAGTCAGGTGAGAAGACGAAAGGGTTCTAAAAATATGGGGAGGTGGGTACAAGATATGTATAAACTGTGTATATCTAACTGTGTGTGTGCACAACAAACAGATGTGTAAAAAAAGCATGTGTACCTAACCAAACATGCATACAAGCATAAATCTATATATTACCAATACATATGCTGACAAATATATTATACATACATGTATAGGTTCTGTAGCACATTATAGTAAGAAATATGTGGTTGGTGTCCTATGTGTATGAAAGTGATATGTTCATGCCATGGGGGGACAGCGCACCCAACTGGACAAAGAGACGATTCTCAAGGGCGAACCGGCTGTGATTGCTGGAGTGACATGAGACAATGCCAGTAACTTGCATGTCAGGTTTACCACTATGGCCAGGGGAGTTGAAATTGGCAGACATTGGACTGCCAGTCTTTTGCTCAACATCACGAAGATGCTCACAAAATCTGTCACTCAAGCATTGTCCAGACTCGCCCACATGTCATCCGGCAATGCTTACATATTATGGCGTAGATGATATTCCGTGACACACAAGTAAACCCCTCCTTGATGTCGAATTGCCTATTAGGGAACAAGACCGAATTGGTGCAAAGCACGTTCTGCAAACTCGACATCCACAGCAAACAGTACCAAGGTGTTTGTGGTTTGAGCGGGGCAGGTGGCTCGTGACAAGAATGTCTCTCAGACTCCTGTCATGTTTGAAGGCTACCAAAGGAGGATCACTGAAAAGTAGGCAGGTAGTGGGATCAGAGTGGAGAATGGAGCGGTACCAGTAAAGGATCCTCACCACAACCAAGTTGTGAGTGTGGCACGTGAGGGTAAATATGGTCCTATCAGAGGAACGACGAGTGGATGGGGTGAGTGCCATAGGACAGGAAATATCGAGAGCTCATTGGAAGGTAGATTGAAGAACCGAGTCAGGATAGAGACAACGCCTAAAGATACTTAATATCAGGTGGGCCTGTTGGAGAAAATCTTGATCATCCTGGCAGATACGATGAAGTCATAATAATTGAGGATATGGAATTGAATCTTTGCAGTGAGATGGATGAGACGAGGTGTAGACAGATAACAGTGGGCGTCTGTGGGTTTATAGAAGACGGAAGTGTGGAGGCTGAAGGTACCCAGGAAGATGATCAGACCAAGAAAAGTAACGGATGAGGTAGAGATATGTGATGTAATTTTGATGGATTTATGAAAGTTGCCAATGTAGTCGATGAACCTGGAGATGTCATCTTCCAGCAAGTCTGTCAGTCCAAAAGTGTCATCGATGTACCGGAGGTATTTAAGGGGAAGGGGGTCACGGTGCGAGTTCAGTATTTGATGTTCACGGTAACCCATGAACAGGCAAGCATAACTAGGACCCATCTTGGTTCCCACAGCTACACCACTGAGTTGGTCATAGAACTGACCATTGAATTTGAAAGTTTTAAGGTTGAGAACAAGTTCAGTGTGGTTGGAGGAGAGTAGAAGTATCCACAGATGGATGTATTCTTTGGTCAAGAAAAAAATTGAATAGCTATTAGGCCATCAGCATGAGGGATAGATATATACAGAGAGCATACGTCGAGGACAAAAAGTCGGTACGAACGTTCAGGGGTAAGGGAAAGAGAAGAGAAGAGAAGATAGTGAGGGCATGATTCGTGTCCTTGACATAGGTGGGAAGAGATGTCACTATGGGTTGGAAAATGCTGTCAAGATAGTCAGATATATATGCCATGGGACAACTACATGCTGAAACAATGGGACGACCAGGATTATTGGGCTTAGAACACTGTCTGGGATGATGAGACATGCTAGGAGGGAGGGATTTTTTGTTGAGAAATTGTTTGATGGTTAAGCGAACCTTCTCATTGTTGCTAGTAGTGGAATCACTGGGGCAAGGTTTATAGAAGGTGGTGTCATGTAGTTAGATTTGTGTACATATCCTTATATATATTTTTGTGTTGTTATTTGTTGTTCCAGCTGAAGGCCTACTTGGCCGAAACATCAACTTCTGTTTTGTTAATTACCACGTAAAGCTGTTACCATACCACTTTTTTCTTCTTTTTTTTTAAATTGCCACTAGTTTTAGATGTTTAATTGAGGCCCAAGATACTGAAAGCAGTCAGTGACTCATACTCTGGTTACAGTTGGGAGGATCAGTGATCCAGACCTGATAAAGATCCTGGAAACAGACCAACTAGTCAGTCAAATGAGTTTACATCAATGAAGGAAATGCCATGCTGATATTGATGTCAAAAGCTTGGATATCATAAATTGTAGAAAATCGTGACTCAAGACAACATATGCAATTAAAATCCTTTTTAGGGTGTTCAAGAAGATAAATAGTTGTCAGACAAATGCAGAAGAAAAAATTAATATATTTTGAATAAAAATGTGCTTTCTGTAAACAAAATTATTTGGTAAATGAATTTTCATAATTCTTTCAACACTCATTTTGTTTCAGTTTTTTTTTTTTAAAACAGTTTTGTTAATTAGAACCTTAACTTTAGCAAAGATTGTTTATAGCATGGAGAGAGTGTACATGATACTAGATGAGGTTATTGTGAATGGAAGTGCAGCATTCACAAGCAAGGAGAGAGCTCTTATTCCTCTACAGCTGTTAGATGCTGGCAGCTAAAGACCACATATATTGAGAAATAAATTTTTTGTAAATGTTGGATCTCTTATGATTTTCATTTTTTAAATACAGCCAACATAGTAGTAGTAGCCTCCATCAATCATAGTTGACTATGGATTTTTCAGCGTCCCTAGAAATGTTATCTTTGTCTTTTCTTTCTACGTGTATTATCTTTTTCTATGGATCTGTCAGCTTCTTGTTTGAGTTGGAGCTTTAGAGTGTGTTTCCGAAGATTGTGGTCTGCAGCTATTTTTCCCAGGCTGCAGGGTTTATGTTCAGAGTCATCGTGTCACATTTACACACGTCTACAAATCAATGTTTTGGGCGCCCCCTAGTTCTTTTGCCATCTGCTGTCCATAGAGTATATCTTTTGGTAAGCGGCCATCTTTAATACGGTGTATGTGGCCAAGCCAGCATAACCTATGTTGTTTGAGCAACATGTAGACATTCGGGAGGCCTGTGTGAGTCATGACCTCCACATTTGTCACTTTATCCTTCCAGGTGATACCAAGAATATGGTGCAGACATCATATATTGTCAGTCTATTAGTAGTGTGTGTCTTTATGTTCTGCTAACAAAACAGAATGATGTAGACTTTGCGCTAGGTATGGTTAATAAGCTTTGAATTATGCTGTATAAATCAGTCAAAATGCTTCAAATTGGTCTGCTTTCTATTATCAAAGAATATTAGCTTATGTTGAGTCCAGTAGTTATTCACTGCTGTTGAACTCATTGTACAACTCAGTAAATCAAAGGTTTTTTCTTATTCTTTACTTGTCTGTGCTGTGAGGTATTCACTCTTTGGCAGTAATGTCAGTCTGTAGATGTAGAAATTGGCATTGGACCTGAAAGGAGTTGTGATTATTTCATCTCGGAGAAGGTAGCTGTTATCAAACTTTCAGCTCACATTCAGTACTGTATAGTTCATGAAACAGACATCAGATAAACACAAAATGGTATTAAGCAGCTAAACTTATAGAGAGACAAACTATGATGTTTCAACAAAAAGCCTTGATCAGGTACAAAACAAAAAAATGTACACAAAAGATCAACAAATATTATTCTAAAATAAATGAAGAAATGTGACCACTAAAGCCAAACACTGATCTGAAAAATGACGGAAAGAAATGGTGATCAGGATTTACATAGTTGTTGATCACATGATTTTTTCTGCAGCTCTACTACTCAGAGCCCCATATAGAATTTAATATTCGACATATTTTATAGCTGTGCTTATCTTTTTTTGAAACAGGGCCAAGTGTTTTTCAGAATAATACTGGTCTATATAGTAGAGTTGTTGTAAGAGGCGACTAAGGAGGTTGATCGATGGCTTGACAAGCTGTCATTGTAAAAACTATTGTTATGGAAACAGACCATAGATTTTAGAAGCAGTGATCTCTGCAATATGTGCCATTTTGGCACGCTAGGTTTCTGTTTTTGAGATTGTGGTTCTGCCCTATGTGCCGTCTTCGGCTCGAAAGGACAATAGATAGATAGATATAGTAGAGACCACCGCTTGCACAATCTCTGCCAGTTATGAAGTGATTGGGGAATGGGCAAATAAATGCAGAGCTGCTGTAAAGCTGGTAGGCAGTAGTGGGGTGTAATTTACACTCCTACAAGGTGACAGCTTTACATAAAAGGAACACAACAGAATACTGATGTTTCAGCCCACTTACGGCCTTCTCCAGAAAACGAGAACAATGACAACAAATGATGGGAAACAGATAAATATTCCAACATCTATGATGATAGAGACAGGCGTGTCAAGGAGAAGTAGGCAGAGGCGCAAGAGATGAAATGATGGAACGAGAGAGGGATGTGCTACATGATGAAGGAAAGGTAAAAGGTGGAAATAGAGTTACGAAGTAATCCAAAACTAGTCACAGATTGCTTTACAACAGCAGGGGACATAAATAAATAAATAATTAAAAACAAAAAATAAACAAGGTGCCAATATAGGGTTTGTCACATCATGGCATGATCATTTTCATGAGTCTTCACCGATATAGATTGTTCATATTTAGACTGTAGGCATTCACGTTCATCATCATTTAAGAGCAGTATTGTTTTTCTAATGAAGTGCAAAGTAAGAAGGTCCTGCCACATCTTGTCACAACTGGGAAATGGGAGGAATGGGGAGATTATATAGCTGCTAAAAAGACAAATGAGGAAATTTTCAGAGGCCAACACAAAAAGGGAGCTCCTAAAAAACATCAGAAGAAACAATCAACATTTTTGGGCACATCATGAGAAGAGGAAATTTTGAATACTTGGTTACAACTGGCAAAATACAAGGAAAGAGAGAAGATACTAGATAGCTTAGTGTCATGGCATGGCAAACAGTCAACAATAGATCTGATACGATGCACTGTAGATAGAAGATTGTGGAAGGACATGATTGCCTACGCCAACCGGTATGGCACATGATGATGATGTAGCACCCTTTTTTTAGAGCAGCAAAAAACAATAAGTAAATATTTCTTTCTTTATTTTAGAATAGTCTTTGCCTGTCATGTTGATCTTTGTATATTTTTTGTTTTGTACCTATTGAAAGCTTTTCTATCTATCTATTGACCTTTCGAGCCGTAACCGGCCCATAGGGCGTAGACCAAGATACACCTTCTCCTATATGAATTTTTGTTCTAGCAGTTTTCTTTTAAAGATATTTTATCAAATCTCGCCATCTGTCTCTGTTCTGTGCAAGCAGTTCTATCTCATTGAGGGAGCCGATTCCTGCTGCTCTTGCCTCTCTCATCAATGTTCTTCTCAGTGTCTCCCTGGGTCTTCCTCTTTTTCTTTTACCTGTTTTTCCCATATGAGGGCTTGCTTTGCTATTCGATTATTATCTCTTCTCATCACATGTCCAACGTATGACCATCGTCTTTTCTTTATTACTGCAGATATTAGTAAAAGAAAGCTTTTACTGCAACATATTTGTCTTGTCTCTATGCTAATTTAGCTGCTAGATACAGTTTTATGTATATATATTAATTACATAACTTTCTTAAGAGCATGCAAGATATAAAAAATCTAGAAATCCTTTATCAGAGTACAGGGTCAAAACTTTAAACCAAGGAATTATCTAAACACACACACATGTCACAATGCACCCACCACCCTTTTTCTTTTAGTTTGTAAATAAAATAAAATATAATCCCAACTACCAGTTACCATAGGGAGCCGTGATAGCTCAATGGTTAGTGAACTGGACTACAAAGGACAAGAGGTAGGGTTTGATCCCAGCCGATGGCTTCCAGGTTCACCCAGCTTTAAATGGGTACCGGATTTTTTTCTGGGTAAGTAAAGCGGCATGGGCGTAATACCGAACACAGTACCCCAAAAATCATGCGCTGAAGGTCTGTAAAATGTATGGTCACTAACACTATATTCCCTATACTCCACTTGGTGTGACGGGGGCTCTTTACTTTTTTCTTTTAATCAGATACCATAGGTGACTTGACTGACTTTGTCAGTTAGTTTTAAATTTTACCTCTATTGGCTAATGATGTAAGGGCCATCACACTCCCTGCAGGGGTGGGAACTGTTGATATAGAAGATCTAATATTGTAGTACCTCTAGGCTGGACAATGTCCAATTTTTTCAGCAGTACCTGGGAATCCAAGAAAGCTAACCACTTCATCATCATGTTTAAGAAATAACAGCTCTACCTCATGCCATGTGAAGAGAGGGGGGAAAAAAAACCTATCTTTATGGCATCATCGACGGTTTGGAGGAGGGGGGGGGGAGTTGGCATATAAGACCTGAGAATAAAGGTCACTTGTAAATATAATTGCCTAATCTCTGTAGACGTACAAATCACATCAATATTCAGTAAAAATTAATTTCTTTCATGAGAAAAGGTCAAGACTTTTGAGCACACATTTCATGATCCATTCCAAAGCAAATGAAGCCCACACAGGTATTATGTGACTACTGCTTGTGGTCAATGGCTTTTATTGTGAAATAAATGAAAGACTAGGATGTACACAGATTTGAACATTTTAAATGCACAGATTTGTTCAGAATCAAGCTTCAGAACAACAAATAATCAAAGTGTCACTGGAAGATGCATTCTTTGTTGTTTTTGTACATAAAAATCGCATTGTCTAAATAACATATCCACAAGATATGTATGGCATAAAATGATGCATGCTTTAGTAATTTAAACCTGGCAAAATGACAAGACGGGTCAGAAACACTTAGTTTATGGCAAAATTCTACTAAGTATTTCTCATTAATATTTAATTATTTCATTATTATTTGAACCTGGTCTAATAACTAATACAAATAAGCCTAATCCGATACAGCTAGACATGTTGACTAGAAAAAAAACTGTTACAATCTAACACTTATTTCATTACTATTTGAACCTGGTCTAATAACTACACAAATAAGACTAATCTAATACAGCTAACCATATTGACTAGAAAAAGCTATTGTATTCTAAAAATATTCCACTAAACTGGAGCAACAAGGTAAAAGGGCTGAGGGAATGATAATAAGAGAACAAGACCAAAATTTGAACTCTGAGCAGCATGTCAGAATGAACCAGCAATTAGTTATGGAAGGCCTCGGTATCACAGCAAACGAATTAAAATCCATAATTGCTCAACCGCCCGTGCCAGTGGAATCATCCGAATTACTAACTCATCTCCCAAACAAAGAAAGGTAACTGTAGCAATATAAGTGACTGACATTGTGGGAGATCATTGCAGTCAAATGACACAACATGGTGAAGGCAATTATGTCCACAGAACCTGTGAACTCCAAAACCATTGTGTCATATGACTGTATAATCAGTTCTATCACCAGCAGGAATATCAAAAGTCAGTCTGTGTTAGTTATACTTCACAAACTATATTCTTCATGTTATTCCTTCGTATGAATTTTTTTATGTTGACTAGCTTGATTATTACCATAAATGCCTTCAGCACAGTAGTTTGTCACTGATACTTTAGTTTATTTGCCAATTTATGTCTTTCCAATAAAATTAAATTATCACGCTTCAAACTGAATATTTAAATTAAATCTTAAAATTAAAAAATCTTGTAGTTAAAAATTTAATATTGCATCCAACAAAATTCAGATTTGCCATTTCTTTGACCTTTTTGTTAGAAGCATTAACTATTAAAGTATCATCCATACATAAATATTGCCTTTGACAAAAAAATCTTACTTTTTGTGTCTGGTGTCACAAATTTAAACCACTTCCTTAAAATATTGAAACGAAAGTAGATCTTCATCAATAAACGGTGCAAAATTGTCAAGACTAGAACTAAAATATCACTCTGAGATGAAATCAAACAACTTTGATAAAAAGTTTCAAGAGGGTATTTCTATCAAAGGCCTTATCATAAATGAAGAACCTAACACAAAGGAAATACAATTAAATGAATTGTTCCAGAATTAAGTGTAGCTCTCTGATCATTGCAGGATTTACCATTTCTTAAACAGCCTGGTGAGCTTGCAGTTTTGTCTTTTACTCTATATTTAAGATGAACTTCATAATTTTTTTTTTTTTTTGGTGGGTCTGGAGAGAAGCATGGTCTCATCTAGGCAGGTGTTGGTATACAATAGTAACTGCTCAAAGCAATTTTGTTGAGCTGATCCTCTCATATGTTCATCTTGTCAGTATTGGAATGGCAGGTCTGACTGCAGAACAAATGAAGCTATTTTAAGTCAAGTGGTCTCACCTATTTCCTCTTGCATCATTTTACTACTAATCCAGACATTATCATGCCTCTTTTTAGATATCTTCTCCTTGTGCTATGATCATCTACAAGTTTTATCCAATTTTTATTAATAGAGAATTCACTGAGGGATGGTTTGCAGAACCTCCTCTTTGTATCTCAGTTTAGTAGACAGATCATGTTCATTGAAAACCAGGCAACTCCTTAGTGCTCAGATCCTCTCATCAGTGCAATAGCTATTTCAGTTGTTTCCCTTTTTGCTATCAAATGAGCTACTTGAGCTTGATCGTTAACAAAGTGTAGATCTCTTATTAGGACTTCAGTTTTTTTCCCTTTTGTTTTCAACTGAGGTAAGAAGAATAAAGAGTTATCAGATCTTGAACATATGTAGAAGTCACTCGAGGCTGACAAGAATGCATGGTGTAAAGTGTAGAGATACATACAACCCTGTTAAATGCCACTCTAAACACTCAGATATGCTGCTGTCAAATTTTACTGAAGCTTGCAATCCTTCTGTAAAAAAAAAAATAAGCCGAAAAAACTTCACAAACATGGACAAGTCAAAGAGAGAAAAAGTAAATCCGAATTAATACAGTTAGCAATAACCAAATAAAACTAGGAGCGTACAATCTTACATATATCTGGGCAGTAATATAGATAAAGAGGGAGGAACAGAAAAAGATACCAAAATAAGGATATCAAAAGCAAGAGGAGCTTTCATTGCACTGGGAAACATATGGAAATCCAAAGAAATTAGGTTAAATACAAAAATAAAAATTTTCAACTCAAAATGTTAAGTCGGTCCTATTATATGGCTGCGAAACATGGAGAACAACAAAATTGACAATCACGAAGATACAGACTTTCATTAATGGATGCTTACGCAGAATAAAAGGATGGAAGTGGCAGGACAAAATCACTAACATAGAATTATGGAAATGTACCAGTCAAATCATTGATGGCCAAATCCAGGGCTAAAACTAAGAATAGCAAAATGTTACATGTTCTCAATATTCCTGTATGGTGCAGAAACATGGACATTAGACCAGAAAATTTAGGCCTTTGAAATGTGGATTTATAGAAGAATAGGTAGAATTGGATGGAAAGAAAAGAAAACAAACGAGGAAGTTTTAAAACAACTAAAAATGAAGAAAGAACTACTAAACACAATTAGAGCAAGACAAATGAAATTTTTTGGTTATGTTAAAAGACACAACAGTCTAATAAAAGTAATATTAGAAGGGAAAATACAAGGTAAAAGAGGCAGACCAAGACTAACATGGACGAGTAACATCAAAAGATGGACAAGTCAGCCTATGGCAATCTGCACCATCAAAGCAAGAGAGAGTGGAATGGCGCTCCATAGTAGCCAACCTTCGATGTGGAGACGGCACTCAATGATGATGACCAGTCAAATACCAGTGGATAAAGAGATACAGCGATGACGATGGTGTTGGATAGGACACACACTATGGAAGCCAACTGAGAGTATTACACAACAGGCCCTTTTTTGGAATCCCCAGGGGAAAAGACAAAGAGGAAGACCAAGGAATTCTTGGAGAAGACAGATAGAAGTGATAAGACATGGAATGATCTTAAAAAATGGCAAAAAACAGAATGACTTGGAAAATGTTTGTTGAAGACCGATGCTCCACTGGGAGCTAAAAAGGTAGAAGAAGGAGAAGATGCAATCCTTCATGAAATGATATTTGTTTATCATGGGTGGGCAGGAAGTCAGCTAGTACTGAATACGCTTTCATGTAAATTATTTATATTTTTTATTGCTCACACGTGAGTCACTGGTAAGGAAAATTACTTCTGTTGCTAGTAAATGTCAAACCTACTGCTGTACGCAGACTCTACTAGTATCTTCTCTTTGTCTTCATCCTACAACTTTAGAGGCCTTTGGGGCACTCCTGACAGACTTTATCAACCTAATTAAATGGTCTCTACTCTCCGTTCTTTGATAGTATCTTCCCATTTCTTTCGTAACCTCTCCTTCCTTTCCTAGTTCTTTGTAGAATGGTCTGTCAGGCTTGATGATCAGGAGACATGGCCAAACCATTTAATTTTGCATCTCTTCACAATACTTCAAAAGATTATCATGCACTCCAATTGTTTGTTGTATCCTAATGCAAACTCTTTCATGTGTGATATAATCTAAGTAAGAGATGTTCAGAACCTTACAATAGCATTTCATCTCTATATCCTGCATTTTATTTTGTATCTTTGCTGTAAGGGTCCAAGTTTCATAAACATATAGAAAACCTAACAAGGCTGGGCATCAGTCTGATCTGGTAACTGGTATCTAACAGCTTCAAATATATCCTCTTAAAGTTGAATACTTTATACAGTGAATGAAATGAAAATTGTCTGCACCTTAGCTAACTTGGATGCTGAGATCAATGAATCATAGCTGATGAAGTTCCTGCTCTGACCCTGGAAACAGATTAACCAGTTTGACCAAATTAACAGAGACAGAGTTGGAAAGGAAAACTCAGTACTCTGAAAGTACTAAAACGGGATCATCAAGTACCATGCCTGCTGGCGTAGGTGATCATGTCTTTTCACAACTTTTGATCTCAACAGTTATTTAAAATTTCTGTTGTTGACCTTCTGTCAAGCCATTTTCTTAAGCTGTCCGGTATCTTTTCTCTTTGCTTCCCTCTATCTGTTCGTCCCTCAATTTTCCCAGTTGTTACAATATATTCCGGCTGTTCTCTTCTCATTACATGGCCAAAAAATGACGGTTTAAAAATTGGATATGTAGAGATAAAAGATGCAAATATTGCAGCTTGCTTAAACTATGATACAATGCAACCTTATGTCAGTTGATTGCCCTTTAATGGGCAGATAAGGAAGGAAAGCGATCACCTGGAAAAATGCCAAAATGTTTACCTAGTTTAAATATGTGAATCATAAAAAACATGTACTGGCAACTATACGAATTAACAACCAAACAGGAAAATTCCAATATACAAAGCAAGGAGTCAGACAAGGTTGTGTTCTGTCACCGGATTTGTTTTCACTTTACAGCGAATATATTATGAGATCAATAGTAGACAAAAAAGGAATTGAAGTCAACGGTCACAATATAAATAATTTGCGATATGCGGATGACACAGTCTTAGTAGCAGAGACAGAGAATGAACTACAAGAAATGATGGACATAATAGTAAAAGAAAGCAACAAGAAAGGTCTCAGTCTGAATATTAAGAGAACAGAAGTAATGGTTATATCGAAGAAACAATCACCACCATCATGCAACATAAAAATAAACGAGACAAATCTGAAACAAGTACAACGTTTCAAATACTTGGGCACAATAATAATATCAGATGGGAGATGCACCACAGAAATAAAAAGCAGAATAACTCTGGCCAAAATAGCATTTCAGAAAATGAAAAATATCTTATGCAACAAATCTATGTCAATAAAAATTAGAAAGAGAGTTCATCGGTGCTATATAGAACCAATTCTGACCTATGGAAGCAAATCATGGACAGTGGACAAACAAATGAAAAGACGATTGGAGGCCACAGAGATGGAATTTCTCAGAAGAATGTTGAAAGTTCCCTGGACAGCTAAAAAGACCAATGAGGAAGTTCTCAAACAGGCCAGCACAAAAAGGGAGCTCGTAAAAAACAGAAAGAAGCAATCAACATTTTTCGGGCACATCATGAGAAGAGGAAAGTTGGAATACTTGGTTACAACTGGCAAAATAAAATGAAAGAGAGATCGCGGGTGACAAAGAGAGAAAATACTGGATAGCTTGGTGTCATGGCATGGAAAACAGTCAACAACAGAACTGATACGATGCACTGTAGATAGAAAATTGTGGCGGGACATGATCACCTACGCCAACCGGTATGGCACATGATGATGATGATGAGTTTAAATATATACATCAAACAAGATATCCCATCGTTGTGCTACCAATGCCAGTCCAGGACCTAGATGCAAAAACAATAAGAAAAATAACCTCTACTTTTATGAAATGTGTTAGATGAATGACATGAAACAGCCTGAGAGATAAGATCAGAAAAGAAAAACTGAGAAAAAAGATAGGAATAACCCCTGCCATAAAATATATAAAGAAACAACATTTGGCCACGTGACAAGGCAGAAAGATCAAAACATAATGTGCCTTCAATAGACATTGCGAGAACACCAGACCCAAGGGCTGACTATGAAAAAGATGGATTGACGGAATATTAGAAACCCTAGGAAACATAACAGCAGCAGAGGCAAACAGAAGAGCAAATTATATCTCTCCTCGACGCTGAAAGGCAAATGAGGAAGGAAAGAAGAAGAAACAGATTACTTGGGGGCCATGGAGATATGATTTTTACCTAAAGAATCTCATGAATAATTAAAACTATGATGATATGCTAATCAAGTAAAATACACAAACACTCAACATAATTTTTACAGGCATCTAAAGCACAGCAAAAGTTTAAAATGTGTTGTGATATTAGACAGCAATTTCTAAACAAAAATTTTTTTTTATATAACAAAAGGGGTTACCATCAGCTAACACTGTATATGGATTCTTCTTCTTTCCTTCCTCATTTGCCTTTCAGCATCGAGGGGAGATATAATTTGCGGTCTTTTGCTCTTCTGTTGTTATGTTTCCTAGTGCTTCTAATACTCCATTGACCCATCTTTTTTGTGGTCAACCCTTGGGTCTGGTGTTCTCGCAACGTTTGTTGAAAGCTCGTTGTGTTGTGTTTTGTTCTTTCTGCCTTGTCACGTGGCCAAACCATTTTATCTGTTGTTTCCTTATATATTCTATGGTGGGGGCTATTCCTAGCTTTTTTCTCAGTTCTTCATTTCTGATCTTATCTCTCAGACTGTTTCCTGTCATTCGTCTAACACATTTCATCTCTGTAGAGGTTATTTTTCTTATTGTTCTTGTATCTAGAGTCCAGGTCTGGCATTGGTAGCACAACGTTGGGATGAAGATTGTATTGTATACGGATTGAACACTGAATTTTAAACTGTTTTCTTTCAAAGATAATTCTAAATTTATTCCATGTTTTTGTTGTTATTTTGTAACCCATCTGGTCTTACCAGAAGAACACATGACATAAGAGAAAGCTAAAAGAATAAAGGCCCATTAAAGACAGATCTTTAGTAAATAGCAATGAAAACTTAAAAAGAATAACAGAAATGCCTAAAAAGGACACAGAAGGCCATGATTATCAATGTCACATGATTCAAGACAAAGGGAGACAATATGGAAAGTAATGTTCATTTCTTATGTAGACAAAATAAACAAGTATTTTTGTCATTTTATATGATTTCTTATTCCTGAAAAAAAGGTATGATCTATCCTAGCCACAGGCATCTATAGGGCGGGTAACAGATCATGGGCCTATCATAATTATTCTGGTGTCTTACTCTTAAGTCAATTTCCAAATGCACAAATAAAGTTGGCATAGACCTGATGACAATGTGATCTTGAGTTGGGGAAGCATGCCAACTATGTCCTTAAATGTCCACACTTAATATATTATTGGGGACACTAAAGAAAAATAAACTTTAAGTTCTAAAATGGTGGTGCCATCATTACCACCATGAGAAAGCAACAGCTAAGTATATAGATGGCTAGCTGTATTAGCCACAGAACAAACTGGGTGAATCAAAGCATACATATGTAAATTAATGCATTTCTATCCAACTTTCCATGTATCGGACAAAGGAAAAAATGACATAGCTGCCCGTTACATGTTTCAAGTTCCAAAAAGTACAAATGGCTCAATTATGAGGACTTCATCTTTCTTGGCAGATTATGCATAATACAAACACAAATTACAAAGAAAAAAATAGCTGCATTACTAATTTTTTTAAATTTCAGAATAATTTACAGATTGTTAAAATCTTTTCACAGCAGTAGTTAATATGAAATGTTCTCTTGAAATATTGTAACTACAACTGCCTTTATTTTATGTGTACCTGTTTTTTAATGTAACTCAACTGTTATAAACATAACAATTTTGAAGGTTTGCGAAGTGTGCTTTACTTCATACTAGAATTGTGTTTATGAATAATAAGAGAATATTTATATTGTTCCAATATGCTGTAAATACTTGGTATAGCGTGGAACGAATTCAAAACAAACGAGGAAATTAGAGAAATCGCCAATCAACCACTAATATCTTCAGTAATAAAGAAAAGACGATGGTCATATGTTAGACATGTGATGAGAAGAGATAATAACCGAATAGCACAGCAAGCCCTCATGTGGGAAACAACAGGCAAGAGAAAAAGAGGAAGACCCAGAGAGACGCTGAGAAGAACATTGATGAGAGAGCACAGAATATAGTAGACTAAGGAAAATCCATTGGCTCATAGATACAACACTACAGACAAAACTATATGGGCCACTGCAGGAGTTACAAATCACAATAAAGTGTATACAGGAAACAACATTGCAGATATAAACAATACTTTGGGCGAACGAAAGATAGATAGACTGATAAGAGAAAAGCAGGAATCGGAGCTGCTTGTACAGAACAGAGACAAATGGCGAGATTTGATAAAATATCTTTAAAAGAATTGAAAACTGCTACAACAAAAATTCAGATGAAGGAATATCTTGGTCTATGCCCTATGGGCCGGCTATGGCTCAAAAGGCCAATAGATAGAATATGCTGTAAATGAACAGAAGTATATTAAGCATTGTATTTTTCAGGAAAAAAGATAAGATTGTGATGCAAATCTAATTATTTACACAGAACTGCCCAAGCATAAAGGAAAGCAAAAATTACCTTGACCTTGATGTTGGTTTGGTCTAATTTTTAACTGAGGCACTTGTTATGAACTGAGAAGATTCCTAATTTTATGGATCATCCAAAAATAAAGCAACAAAAAAAAATCACAAATCTTACTTATTTTATGTTAGGATCAACATTACTGCACTGTGGACAAATCCACAGGTACTCTGATCTTTCTCTTGGAATACTGAGAACCCATATGCACAAACTCTATTGCACGGCCTGGGATCAATTTGGAATGGGTAGATTTGTAAGGACAGTGATCATTATGGCCTACTCTTTTCGACTTATAACTGCCAAGGATTCTTTAAAATGTGCTGAATGCACACATGACCTCCTGTTTTTGGCATTATCTGAGACGGCTAGATGTCGGATCTTACTACCGTGATATGAAGATAAGTTGATGAAGAAACCACAGATTCTAAGTTACCGCCTATTGTGGGATTCAAACCCAGGACTTTCCTGTCTGATGACAGATGTCTTACCTCTAGACCACCCAGTTACTTTGAGTTCATTGCAAACCAATCTCAAGCAAACTTCACCAAGGTTTCAAGTTAGTTGAAGAGAGTTCATTAAACACATCAACATATACATGGCACAATAAATATTCTTTAAATTTAGGAAAATTGTATTTTTTTAAAAAAAAGTGAATTGTCCTATTTTGACAGAAGTATGCATATAATCATTTTCATTTAAATGCACATACCAAATCACACACACACACACACGCACGCACGCACACACACACACACAAATTAGTGGAAATTTTAAAGATTTTAGAATTAATTGCAGTCGCCTATTGTACATAATGCAATGAGTTTCCCAGAATTAATTAGAAAAAGGGATTGGCAAAATTCTAAGAAAACCTGGAAAATAACTAAATATTTCAAAACCTTCCTCAAATGTCAATTAGCTATCTTGTCAATTCCTAGTATTGTCAGATTTCTTAGTAGTATTTTTTTCTGTGCTTTTTGGATATCCATTGTAAATATTTTATAAATTTATTTTATCAAATCACCTGGATCTTCTTACTTTTTATGTTTCTTTTTTTTTTTTACTAAAACTTTCACCAATACAATATTTTTTAAATTTTGATTACATTTGTTATTATCTTGTAATGTTTATTTCCTCATTTGAATGTTAACATTTGTAACCAGGTATCTTTAGGCATTGGAACATTTCTGACAATAGTAGGGACGTTAACAACAATACTCAATATTGGCTGGCACAATAAAGTAACAAAGTGTATTTTTTTTTCCAGAATTAAAATTTAGTGCTGTTTGAGTGCCACCGCCATACTGGCATTTTACTCTTTCATCTTTGCCAAACACTTGACCAGCAATTTACTCTATCATCTTTTGCATCCTGAGTTGACAGAGCAATTCTCATGTTATTAATATAAGGGAGAAATGAGCATCAATCAGCCATTCGTTGACTGCAGTCTTGATATACTGTTATCGGTTGTCATTATAGACAATTCCCATCTGCAAAATATAAGGATATTTTTATTAATAATTAATCAAACATTAAACGCAGCAGCCACAACTTCTCTATTATTTTATCAGAACACATAACACAATCACATTCCATCTCAGGGAGTTAAATATCAGCGTACAACCACTACCAGCCACCAAATTCCAGAATCTGCTGTGATGGCTCAAGTAATTTGAGTTGCTTAATAGATAACATATGTGCTTCAATATCTGTGGAGATCAAACCTACTGTACTACAACCATGCAACATCTACCAACCTTGCATTGTTTATGAAAACTAGGGAGGTCATTTCAACATTCAGCTCCATGGTTACCATGACTACAGTGGTTTAGTTAACAAGAAGGCTTATTCTCTCTCTTTATCCTAAAACATAATTTGTACTTAGACAGGAGGCAAGTTCATTTACAGTCTCTCTAAACACTGCACTGTATCTTTAAATTTTAAAAATTGGACAAAACTGTAAGAGATATTAGTTAACTAACAGGAAAAAACATTTTTTTTTCAGAACTTACAATGTAAATAATTAAAATAGTATGATGTATTTATGATAATTTAGGGCAATTGAAGGACCTATTTTATAAGGTCAATTGCTATAATAATTATGCTGTTAATTATCAGCTTAAAGGTCACTGCTAAAATTTAGTTGACCCTTTAAAAGTAGAGAGCCCAGCGACAGGATGAGCACCATATTGATTTTTTCAAGACTGACAACTTCATGGTGATAATTATGTTGTCCTGTTATGCTAGGCATGTAGCCCAGTGCATCCAATTTCAACATTTTTGTGTCTCGTTTTTCCTAACACCAGCCTTTTGGCCTGTCTTGGTAGCTACCACTAAACAGCTCTTAAGGATATGGGCACACAGGCTTCTCTTCCACATTGTGGTGGAGACATGTCAAAGAAGAAAATTTGTACAGATGCTCTACTGGTAATGTATAAAACTTAAATTTATTTTAGAGCATCTGTTTTTAAACACAGAGTTAAAATGTTAAGGTGTCAGATCTGATCAGTTATTGTTAAGGCCATCAGAGCTGGCTCATGTCTGGCAAGAGAGTGCATTAAAAAAAAAAACTACTCTCTTGAACACCTGCTGTAGTTGGTTATGTTCTTTTTCAGTCACCAATGAGGTGCTGAAGTGTTTAATTTAGCATCCATAACTATAGTTCATTCATAAATTCGTGTCCACAGAGGTGATCAATTATCTCGGAAACTGTTAGATGAATTTCTGTAATTCTTTTTTATTAAATCTTATTTTTTCACAGACCTTCAGATTTTATAACATTTAAGTACAAAGGTAGTCTGAATTTTGCACAAATTGTTTTTTGTTATATAATTTTAGAAAAATATCAAACCACATGCTCTAAACATTAGTATTATTAATGTAAATAATTAGTAATTATTATTATGTAAATTATATTAATTTTCTAACAATGCAAGCCAAAGGCATATCCATATCACATTGAAGAGGGCAAAATGTTTCATTTGATTTTATATCTTCGTCATAGAGATAGGTAAACTTTGACCAAAGTATCAAACACACATATTCGCCAAATAGCAGGCGTGTCATCAACAAAATATATGGAACAACCAGAACATCAAACATACATAGTCAGCAAATAGTAAGAGTGTCATCAACAAAATTGTGCACATGTCATACATATGTCATTACGAATGAGAAGTCTCTAAGAGGTTAACAACTGTTATCAGTTGGACAAACTGCAATCCATCTCGTTGCCAGTATTGTTCCTCTTCTCTGAGCACATGTTCGTCACATTTTCTCCAGTATTCAATGTCTATCGTTGAGAGGGCATCAGGCGTCAATTCTTTAACATCACAAATTTTAAATGTTGTGTTCTGCGCAGCAACTTGCCCTTTGACTTTAGCCCACACAAGTTCTATTGGGTTGAGGTGCGAATGATAAGGTGGGAGGCGAAGAGATGTGTGGCTATACTTTGCAATTATTTTATCAATTTGATATAACTTTGTCTTCTTAGTTTGTCTAACAAGTCGCAACAACTCTGGTTTTAACTGTATGTTTTGAAAGGAAACATTTTCTTTTCTAAGCCATATGATGATTTGATCTTTTGTGCTTGACAAATTAGGAACTTTGTCTCCAGTGATACTGCATTATGATAGGATGCATTGTCCATTACAAGACATGAAAGTCTATCCAAAATGGGGAGTAGAGTGTTCTCTATCCAGTCTCCGAAAATTCGTCCATTCATTTCAGTGTGGTAGTCCCTATTGTCTGTAGACTTAGATTGAAAAATAAGTTGTGTGTCATTAACAAGACCATTCTCTCTACTGCCAGTATGTATTAATGTAATGCGTTGTCCTTTGCTGCTGGGAATGCTTCTTTTATTTTCTCTGTCAATTGATTGCCGTTCTTTCTCATATGTATGATGAGCATTGACTCACGTTTCATCCAAATATACTAGCCTTCTATTCATCGCTCACGGATCTGTCTCAGGTATTTGCTTTGGGCAGCTATCAGGTGTGGTTTTTCACAAACAATATTTCTACCATTAGCAGATTTTCGAAAAGTAAAACCAACGCCTCATACGATCTTCCAAAGAGTCGTTTTTGAGATTTCAATATCACATTCTAATTGCAGTCAAAATTTAAGTTTGTGCAGTGTAACAAATTGATTCAATTCAGACATTTTCAAAATTTCACATCTAATAACATCTTTGTCAAAATCATCAACTTTCATTTGCTTGACTGTTGCCTTAGCTGAGTCCAAGTTCTGTCCTATCCATCGATTGAAAGACTTTCTATCATTATTTAGAGCTGCCCGTGTTCTGTTTTCTAATTTTTTTATATCATAATATAACCGACCCTTTTAAGATTCCTTGTAAAAGTGCCTGTACAATAACAGTTACCATTTGTATAGTGATGAATTTACACTTTAAACTCTTCATGGTTTTAAAAATCAAGTAGTCATTTCACAACAGCTTACAAATTATCACATATAAAGGAATATACATTAATAGTAAATATTTTGTCAAAATACACCTCTGGACCAATTTAACAAGAAACCAGAAATGAAATGACCAGAAAAAAACCTCAGAGTGGCTTGCGTTTTACAAGTTACGAGTGCGAAACAGTGCTAAGATTGTATGGAGAGCAAGTGAAATTTGCTTTTTTTAAATGGTGAGTTATTACAACAAATGTGGGTATTTTAAAATCCTAAAATTTAGGACAAGCAAGAAAATCATATTTTTATATACCTCAAATAAGCAAAAATCTTTCCTAAATGCATCATAGTAGGGCAAAAAATCAGAGTGAAGGTCGGTGAAAAAATAAGATTTCACGAAAAAGAATTACAGAAATTCATCAAACAGTTTCCGAGATAAATTAATAAACTCTGTGGGCATGAATTTCTGAACGAATTATAGAAATCTGACTGATTAAATTATGATAGCTTAGATTACAGATCTGGAATCATCTGTACAGCTACCAAGTTGGAAGATCATGGAAAAATCAAAGGCTGAGGTGATGTTCTCAAATAATAGCGCCCTGAAAACAGGTGCACTGAAATGCAGTTGGCAAAATAGAGAGCAATGCAAATCACTATACAAATGAAGAACAAGATAGCTTGCATAAATTGTTAATCAAATTAAAATTCGTTACAACTCTTATAGTTGTCTACTGACCCGAATAAGTCTTGGTTCCTTCATATATTTCAATATCAATTTGTCTTTGCCAATATTAAGTTATAAGATGGTAACTTTGCTATTGTTGTATGCAAAAACTGACATCAATGGTTTTCAACATTTTATTTATAGTTCCACTTTATTTTTTAGCAAAGAACCCCTCACATTTCTTGTAGGAGAATATGGTTAAATAAAGTCAACATTAGGGTTGCATATTACCTGAGATCATGCGGTAAATAACTGCAGTCCAATTTGTGCTCAATGATGACCATTAATGCAAGTGTCTTCAGAGATGGCTCTGTAACAAAATTTAAAAATAAAACTCAGCTTGTCACAAAAGAGATGCGATGTCAGAGAAAAGTGCTTGGAGTAACCAGAAAAGACAGAATCAGAAATGATACTATAAGAGAAAGAGTAGGCATTGAGCCAATACTAAGCTACATACAGAAACAACAAATAAACTGGTTTGCTCATCTAGAAATAGAATACCATGTTATTCCTTACTTTACAAAGCATATATTAAAAGAGGAGAAGAGCAAGAGGCAGACCCAGAGTAAGATGGACAGACAACATCAAAGAAACGTTACATTAACATCAATTGATAAAGAGTGAGGCTGCCAAAAGTGGAAGTGAAGAAAGAAAGAATCAAACTCAGTATCTATGAAATACTAGGAGACATATGTCTTCACATATACAATACAGTAAATATGCATAGTTGCAAGATAATCTGAGCAACAAAGAAAATAAAGCAGTAAAAATTGATATATATTTTTTATTACTTTGATTTAAGAAAAGTACATTTTGTTTACACACACAATAGTTTAATTGAATTAGAGACAAAAATGTATAACGGCCGTTGATTATTTTTGGAGTAGAAGCTGTTATATACTAATCAATGGAAGCTGAGGCGAATGGTTCAGAACAGCCGAAATTCAGAGGAATAAGAGGTAGTTAGAGAAAGGGATTGAAGATAACATCAAAGAATAGACAGGTCTTGGATATGCAGAGACCATGCTAGGTAAAAGCGAGAGTCATAAACACTGGGCTATTAGGACAGCAATTGTTATTTTAACAAATTTGCAAGATGAACTGAAACAATAGACACCACAATGTTGGCGTTATTACATAAACAATAACTATTGTTATAGTGGAAAGGCGGGAAAAGATAATGAAAGCTGCGTAGGCAGCAATCCTGAATTAAGTTAGAAACATCAGAATTTTTGTCAGAGGAAGGGCTTAATTTGCATTATTTTAGGGTCCCATTTGCATCATCGTGATCTAGGTTATTTCAGCTAAAGAACGTGTCCCAAACAAGCATGGATAGCACACAGTGTGGCACTAGTGATCAATTCCTTGCACAGCCATCTGTACCTGTGGTAGAATTACTTATAATTTTATGTAAATGAAACTGTTTAAAGTACTTACCAAAATCAAGCACATATAAGTCTGATCTATCAATTAGGATGGAGTCTGGCTGCTGAGCTGGGCCAGATTTATCTGCTGCAACTCTTGGGCTAGTTCCACCAAAAAAGTAAACCTTACTTCCCACAACACATGCACATTGACGTCTTCGAGGAGTTGGGCAGTTGCCTGGCACAATTAGGTTGGTCCACTGCATTGTGGCTGGAAGCAATATTTTAAAATATAATGATAGCACATGCATGATTGAGGGATAGCAATTGTTCATAATCTATGGTTAATATCCTAAATAATAACAAAACTTAACAAAAACTTTCTTTACAGCATTTTCTCATTACTGGGGTCTACCAGAGGGGACATATAGGACCTGAGAACAAAGGATGTTTACAAGTGCTGTCACCACATTGTGCTCAGGTCTGAGTTTTATTTCACACAGGATAGAAAAAAATGTTTGACCCTACCAGGATTCAAATCTACATTCCCCTCGTTTGGAACCTGAATCAATTTGGCCACCTGTCTCCCAACAAAACTTTTGAGTTCTACAAATGTGTTAAAGGTGCTTCTTTGTTGCCAATGATAAAAAACAATGTCGCAGACATTATTAGCCAGTGATTTCATTAATAGTTGCAAAATGCTGAACACCATGTAAATTAAAAAACAGCAAAGAACAAGCATGAAAATCAACAAAACAAAAGTCATGAATATTGCCAAAGAGAAACAGAACATCAACATAACAATAGAAGTCAGGCAATTAAAACAAGTAGTGGAATTCAAATACCTAGGAAGTGCTGGTGGCGAACGACAATTCACAAACAGCAGAGATAGACTCCAGATGCATCAAACTTGTTGAATCATTGAACAGCTTTCACCACTATTGTCCAACAAGGAAATAACTCTAGAGACAAAACAGGCCCTCTACAATACAATCTTCATCCCAACGTTGTGCTATCAATGCCAGTCCTGGACCCTAGATGCAAGAACAATAAGAAAAATAACCTCTACGGAGAAGAAATGTGTTAGACGAATGACAGGAAAGAGCCTGAGAGAGAAAATCAGAAATGAAGAACTGAGAAAAAACCTAGGAACAGCCCCTGCCAGAGAATATTTAAAGAAACAACAGATAAAATGGTTTGGCCACATGACAAGGCAGAGTGATCAAAGCATAACACAACGAGCCCTCAATACATATTGCGAGAACACCAGACCCAAGGGATGACCACGAAAAAGATGGATTGATGAATAATAAACCATGCTTTATTAGAAGCACTAAGAAACAAACTGCAGCAGATGTAAACAGAAGAGCACAAAAACAGCAAATTACATCTCCCCTCGATGCTGAAAGGCAAATGAGGAAGGAAAGATGAAAAAGAAAAAAAAAGATCAAACTATCTTTAGACTTAGAACAAACTGAATGAACATGTTCATATATTCAGCAATCATATACATCACTCTGCACATGTGGAATAAATGATCAAACTCATAAATTACTCATAAACATTGTACCATACCCAAGATTCAGCATTACAATAAAAGTTGTATGGAGCTAAAGAGGAATGGTAAATAACAGTCAAATTTATTACAAACACTTGTTTGACAGTGTCAACACCAGAATGTGAACACAGTAAAAAGAATTAACTATTTCTGAAATTTCTACGCCAAAAATAGGAATAATTCAAATTTATCCTGGAGTCAGGAAGAGGCTCATAAATTTAGTAGAAAAAAAAAAGCCTCTAAAATTATTTCTAATATAATCATCATCATCATTGAGTGCCATCTTCGCATCGAAGGTTGGCCACTGTGGAGCAATATTTTGCTATGTCTCTTGCTTTGATGGTGCAGGTTGTCATAGGCTGACTTGTACATCTTTTGATGTTACTGGTCCATGTTAGTCTTGGTCTGCCTCTTTTACCTTGTATTTTCCCTTCCAAGATTACTTTTAGTAGGCTGCTGTGTCTTTTAACATGCCCCAAAAATCTAATTTGTCTTGTTTTAATTGTATTTAGTAGTTCTCTTTTCATTTTTAGTTATTTTAAGACTTCATTGTTTGTTTTCTTTTCTTTCCATTAAATTTTTCTATAAATCCACATTTCAATGGTTGTTTATTTCAGTTTTACAGTTTCCATCACTGGTTATAGTATGTCCAAGGTAGATGCAGATTTGAACTGACTCCAGGTCTATTTCTTCAACTTTGATAACCACTTGTAGGTTTTGGGTATTATCTTTGATCATAGTTTTAGTCTTTTTGCTATTCATGTCTTATCCATATATCTTGCTTGTCATGTTTATTTCATTAAATAATTGTAGATCTTTAAGATTTTCTGCGAGTAATACAATATCATCAACATATCTTAGGTTATTGATTATCTTTCCATTGATGTTACGCCAGCAGGTATGGAACTTGATGATGATTATCATCAGACTTTACACAAGACCCAAGTGTGTTTTGCCATGTGCCCCTGTTCTGGTGAGCCTCTCAATCAGCAAGGAATGAGGAGGTGGATTGATGATTGTCATTGCCTCTATTATCAGCATTCTTCTTAATATTTCTCTAGGTCTGTCTCTTTTTTTCTTTTATTTCCCATCTGAGGACTTGTTTTGCAATTCTCTTGTCTCTTCTCACCACATAGTCAACATATGCCCACCTTCTTTTCTTGATTACCGATATTGTTGAATACACGACCATTTCTTTTACCTCTATCTATCTATTGACCTTTCGAGCCGTAACCGGCCCATAGGGCGTAGACCAAGATACACCTTCTCCTATATGAATTTTTGTTCTAGCAGTTTTCTTTTAAAGATATTTTATCAAATCTCGCCATCTGTCTCTGTTCTGTGCAAGCAGTTCTATCTCATTGAGGGAGCCGATTCCTGCTGCTCTTGCCTCTCTCATCAATGTTCTTCTCAGTGTCTCCCTGGGTCTTCCTCTTTTTCTTTTACCTGTTTTTCCCATATGAGGGCTTGCTTTGCTATTCGATTATTATCTCTTCTCATCACATGTCCAACGTATGACCATGGTCTTTTCTTTATTACTGAAGATATTAGTGGTTGATTGGCGATTTCTCTAATTTCCTCGTTTGTTTTGAATTCGTTCCATTCTATACTAAGTATTTTCCTTAGACATTTATTTTCGAATGCGTTCAACTTTGTTATTGTTCAACTTTTACCTCTACTCTAGTCTTAAATTAATTCCATGGTACACAAAGCACTTTCCTCTAGCATTTAGGGACATCTCTTGTGCCGGAGAATATAGGCTGCATGTTCAGTCAACATAAAGTGTTAAGCAGTTTTTATTTCACTCCTGATAAAACAAACCTTGTTGATCCCACCATGATTTAATAATGCAAAACCAATGAATTGATTTTCATAAAAAGTAAAAAAGTAATGAGCCCCCGTCATGTCAAGTGACATATTTGGAATATGGTGTTAGTGACCATAAATTTTACAGACCTTCGGCACATGATTTTTGGGGTAATGTGGTCGGTATTACACCCGTGCCGTTTTACTTTCCCAGAAGAAATCTGGGACCCATTTAAGGTTGGGTGAACCCGGAAGACGTTGGTTGGGATCGAACCCTACCCCTGGTCCTTTGTAGTCCAGTTCACTAACCACTGAGCTATCGCGGTTCCCTTGATTTTCATAACAAAATAAAAATATGCAAAAAATACTTACAGGGATCAAGCTGGTACAAATCATTATAATGGCATTCTTTTTTTCCATTGTAGCCTCCAAAAATATAAATGAATCCTTTGTACTCAACTGTGGAATTAAAGAACAAAGCTGTTTATTTTCATTTCAAGGTGGCATTTTAATTCTAATCTTAGAAACTTTGCAGCATTTATGGATGAAGATGCCCTGAGCCTGGTACATTCCACTAATTCTTAAAATTGATATTTTAAGGATCAATTTGTGATACCAGACACAAGAATTAATATTTTTAGCTGCTCAGTATTTATGCGTGAATGATATTTTAGCAGTTGAATTTATCTATCTACTGTCCTTTCGAGCCAAAGACGGTACATAGGGCAGAACCACAATCTCAAAAACAGAAACCTTGCATGCCAAAATGGCACATATTGTGGAGATCACTGCTTCTAAAAATGGCCTGTTTCCATAACAATACTTTTCACAATGATAGCTTGTCAAGCCATCGATCAACCTCCTTAATCACCTCTTATGACATGACTGGAAGGTCACAGTGTCACTATTCTTTACTTCTCTCATAATGAGGCCCCGGTAACACACGGGACTTAGCAGTTAAATGTTTATATCAAAAAGATCACAGATTGGCAAATCTGGGTTTCAGGAGATGCATTATTCAATTTTTAGCCACAAGTTCTTGACATAAATTAAGATACATCTTCTAATCAATTTGAACATATAATAGAAGAAGCGTGTGAATTTTATTCTCCTGGCAAGACACTAATAAGCAAATCAACTAAAGTATCAATGACAAATAGCAGTGTAGGAAATATATGAAGTACTGTTTTCTTTCAATCAGGAATTGAGAGAAACCAAACAAAATGTCAACAAATCAAACACTGTAAAGAAAATAAAAAAAAAAAAGATAATGCTCAAATTATATATGCCACTCTTCTTTATTTTCTCTGAAAGGCATCTGTTATACTAAGCTGCAGTTTACAACAGCTTAAATGATTTATCCTTGGTCTTGGCATATCAGACATCATTATGATCATTTTTTTCAGTACTGGGTTTGCCTTCCTTCTTCATTCAAGTGTACAAGCGGGGTGATAGGAAAGGGTGAATATGTGTAACAATTGAGTGAATGAATGAGTGAGGAAAATAGGGAAAAATGCACGTGGAGAAAATGGGGAAATTAGCTTGAAATCAGCTCAGGTGGACTAAGGGATTCTAAAGGAGTTCGTAAGAGCTGAGTGGCGAAAGACAATGAAACCAAAGGTGGATGACAAGCTGAGAGGTGAGAGTTGCTCATATGTCAGCCTGGTAGCAGGTTGTCCAAAGACGGTGGCCAGTTGGCCTACCAACCTTCAAAGATGTGGTCGTGGTTGAGTTTTGTCAGTCATTCAGTGATTGTGAGCAAGGAGTCATCATTTGGTGTTAAGTTACATTTTCAAACTGATTGGTTACCAGATTATTATGACGCTGTGTGAATTAGCCATGGACTAACTATCGTTGTCAATGTGATTCTGTAGAAGTTTTTCTTGACTGTGAGCAAGGAGCTTGTCATTTAATGTTAAGCTACATTTCAAACTGATTGGTTACTAGATTATTATGAGGCTATGTGAATTGGCATTGGACTGACTATCGTTGTCAATGTGATTCTGCTGAAGTCTTTTCTTGAGGGTGAGCAATGCACTCACTAAGGTTGCGGCTTTGGTGAAGAGCTGATTAAGTGACCAATTTTTATGTAGGTGTGAGTCACAAAGGTTGACAGTGGGGACAGTATCATTCTGGGATTGACATTGAAATCCTGTCCCTTGAACTGTGTATGATTCCGGGAGTGCAAGAGAAAGGTCGACGTATTAGGGAATTGTTATGAACAAGGGATTTTATTGAGAAAATCGGAACGAGTGAAGGGCTTGCTGAGGATGCTGTCATAGTGCCTGAAACTGAACCTTTGTATTAATATTTATGTGTGAGCCAGTGTTGACTTGTGGTACTATGATGGACAGGCCAGTGTGTCTGTTTAATTGGAGCGAGTTAAGGCGCTTGCATATGTTAAATCTGTGATTGTGTAAATTGAATATTGTCAGAGCAGTGAGTGTGTAAGGTGGTCATCATTTGTGTCTGCTTGAGTAGTCGAGGGGACATGTTTTAAGCAGAAATAAAGCGAGGCCTATTTTATGAACATATTGTCTTGTTACTTGGATTGAGTCAGTGTGATGATCAACTCGGGTGTGGTGATGAACGAACAACGGTTGATGGAGCAGATGACAGGTTGGAGGTCTGCATGAACTATCATTAAGATACAGCGCGAAGGACTACCAGAAGGGAGATGCTAAGGCAGGCTGGCCGTAGTGTCCGGAACTAGTCCTAAGCAGCGGGTCCGGTGGTGATCCGGGAAGCCAGGATTCCAGAAATCGATGCTAATCATAAAGTGGGCATCAGCTATGTAGATGCCAACAGACATTCAACGCAATAGCTAAACAACACGGCGCATCAGAATCTAAGAAGCGGCAAACCAAGGGGCTACAATTAGTATGGTGACCCATGGCAGTCCACTTCACAGTACGAACGGAATGGACACACGGCACTCTAATTACTTAAAAGGATTTAAAACCTATATCACAGACCACAATGTGAAGGAGTAGGGTCTTATTCAACTCTGCTTCTGTTCTCTGACTCTGGCAACAGCCAGTTATGAATCCTGAACATCCTGTGCTCCACTACTGTAGGAATTTAAACATGTAAACAAAAAAGAAATGCAAAGCTACATAATTTAGTCCAATGGTATAAATTCATGATCACATTGAATTTATTTCAATGACATCAAAAACTTTCTCACAAGAATGTGTTAGGGTGTTATTTATTGAACAAATAAAAGCAGTTCATCTCATGACAATGGCATCATAAACAACTTACATGCTGAATGGCTTCGTCGTCCATCAGGTGTTCCTTGCAAAGTAGGGGAAATCAGCAACCATCTCGGGTAGTTGTAGCTTTCTTCTGTTGTTCTGGCTTTATTACAAGAGAACTGTGAAGACTGAAGCCATGTGTTGGAGCTTGTATCAAATGCTCTAACTTTATTACAATAAAACTCATTGTTTGTAAACCGTTCGCCACAAACATCACCACGACCACCAAATATGTACATTATATCACCCACAGCTGTGGCAGTATGAAAGTCTCTCCATCTGGCTGGTTTACCCTGTGAGAAGCAAATAAAATAAAACAAATTGCTGAATGACAAACATTCCAAATACGTTTAATCTGAATTTACCAGTTTGCATACATCACAGATAGCCCGTGTGTTACCGGGGCCCCATTATGTGGGATGTAAAGAATAGTGACACTGTGACCTTCCAGGCATGTCGTATGAGGCGACTAAGGAGGTTGATCGATGGCTTGACAAGCTGTCATTGTAAAAAGCATTGTTATGGAAACAGACCATAGATTTTAGAAGCAGTGATCTCTGCAATATGTGCCATTTTGGTTCGCAAGGTTTCTATTTTTGAGATTGTGGTTCTGCCCTATGTGCCGTCTTCGGCTCGAAAGGACAATAGATACATCACAGAGACAGAGAATGAACTACAAGAAATTATAGACATAATAGTAAAAGAAAGCAACAAAACAGGTCTCAGTCTGAATAGTAATAAAACAGAAGTAATAGTCATATCAAAGAAACAATTATCACCACCATGCAGCATACAAATAAACAGGACAAATCTTAAACATATACAATGTGTTAAATACTTTGGCACAATAACATCAGATAGAAGATGCACCACAGAAATAAAAAGCAGAATAGCTAAGGCCAAATTAGCATTTCAGAAAAACAAAAAATATCTTACGCAACAAATCTATGTCAATAGAAGTGAGAAAGAGAGTTCATTGGTGCTATATAGAACCAATTCTGACCCATGGAAGCGAATCATGGACAGTAGACAAACAAATTAAAAGATGATTAGAGGCCACAGTGATGGGATTTCTCAGAAGAATGTTGAAAGTTCCCTGGACAGCTATAAAGACCAATGAAGAAATTCTCAAAGAGGCCAAGACAAAAAGGGAACTCTTAAGAAACCTCAACATTTTTTGGGCACATCATGAGAAGAGGAAAGTTGGAATACTTGGTTACAACTGGTAAAATAAAAGGAAAGAGAGAAAATACTGAACAGCTTGGTGTCAAGGCATGGAAAACAGTCAACAACAAAACTGATACGATGCACTGTAGATAGAAGATTGTGGAAGGACATGATCGCCTTTGCCAACCGGTCTGGTACATGATGATGATGATACATCACTTGATCGTTTGGACTTCCGGTCAATATGGCGCATAGGCGACAGGAAACGTTGAGACACTATCAAAAAAGTGTTCCTTGTTGCAGTTTCCTAATATTCCAAGTCCGGCTTGCTGCCGAAGCTACTGAGTTTTGTGCTCTGTGCACACAGTGAACTGTGCTTTTCATCCGGATGGTGTTTATATTTTCAGATTGTTTACAATGAATGATGATATTGTATGACGAAGGACTGCTCAGCTGCATTCACTTTCAGTGCCGCTTCGAATTATATCTTTTGGTGTGTGCTGTAGTGGCTTTGATGGAGACTGCAGATGCCTATCTCTGTTTGGATATTCGATGAGATGTTAATTCAGATGATGATTTCACTGGCACAGGCGGTGGAGCAATTATGGATTTTCATTCATTTGCAGTGATACCAGGACCTTCGAATAACTATAACCTGATCATTATAATTCAGTGTCTGTTTAACCCATGTTATTTCGCTTTGGGTAAAGGTATAAGTCAGTATAGCAGACTGCTTATGCCAGGATCAGAAAACCAGAACAATAAAGATCCTACTAGCAGTGTAACTTGAGGTATACTAACAAGTCAAGTGAGTAGAGTTCTAAAAGGAAGGCAGCTCAAAAACAGTAAAAACGTTATAAAGAAGTCAAATGTGTTGGGCAGAAAAGTGCAAACACTTAGTATACTGTAAACCGCAACACACCCCTTCTATGCCCACTTAACATCCTTTTATGGGCATTTTTATTGTTCACCTCTTAAGAGGATGTAGGTGTGTTGCATCACTAGTTTTATAACAAAGCAACAAATCCCTTCTATGCCCACTTAAAAGCCTTTTAAGGGCACTTTCATTGTTATTTTTTCCTTAGAGTTCACCTCTTAAGTGAACTAGTTTTATAACAAGGCTGTTATGATTATGGAAGGCCCCAGTATCACTGCAAACAAATTAAAATCCATAATTGCTCAACCGCCCGTGCCAGTGGAATCATCTGAATTACTATCTCATCTCCCAAACAAAGAAGGGTAGCTGTAGTCCCCTTCATAGCAGTCTCAGCACACACCAAAAGACATAAGGCAAAACCGCATAGAAAGTGAACACATCCACCTGTTCCCTGTCATCCAATATCATCATTCATCGTAAACAATTGGAATAAAAAGCTGTTATATCTGCACCTTTTGGCTGGACACATCCATCTTCAGCATGGGTAGATTTGCTTAGCAATTTCTGCCCAAGCAGCAGCCATTTCTTCCTGCTCTTTTAGACTTAACTGCTAGGGGGTTCTTTTCCTGTTTTCTAGAGGGCTGAATGGAACAAATTTTCACTACCCAGAATGAGGGATGAGTAAAGCTACAAGGAAATTATGGATTCAAAGATAAAAATTCCCACTGCCAGTGCTAGGATTCAAACTAGTGCCCTTCCTGACCAGAGACCAATGGCTTACCTCTGGACCTCCTAGCAAGTCCCCTCAAGGGGATTAAATGAAGAAGAAATTTGTCTGTAGTTGTCACACAAGAACAATAGAAGAAAAATAATTTTACTTGCCACCGAAGCATCTAAAAAAATTTATTTGTCATGCTCTTCTTTCAATGCTGAATTAAATTTCTTATTTTCAGCAGATTATACACATCACAGCTGCTTGCTTTAACAATAAAGTAATATTTTAGTTATAATCATAAAAAATATTGCTACATGAATGAACAAAGATGTTCTGAGAAAACTACGCTCCACTCATTTCTGAGATTAATTTTTTATTGGAGTTGTTCATTATTGTGACGCTGTACGAAAAATATGAATTTTCTTGATCGGTTAATTTGTATGCTATTGATATTATAGTTCAATAACATTTGTGATAATAAAAATGTCAAAATATGACCCTTTCTGGTGTAAAATAATCATATTCTAACCACAAATATTGTAAAAAATTAAGTTATAGCATCTCTTATGATAATTTTTAATGTAAAAAGTAAAAAAGTAAAGGTTCCCTCCACGCCTTGCTAGATGTATGGTGAATATGGTTTTAGTGATCATATTTTTTTACGACCACAAACAACTTTTGGGTGGTGTGGTTGGTATCATGACTGGCCACCTTTACTTCCCAGAAAAACCCAGTTAGCTACATAGGACTAGTTTTATTTACTTACATATATGTGTGTGTGTTGTTTGGTTGTTTCTGCTGAAGGCCTATTGAGCCCAAATGTTGTTCAAATTTGTGTTGCCCATGAATTACATAAGCTTTATCCATACTATTTTTTTTTTCATTTATTCTTCTCCAGAAAAAATTTCTGGTACCAACTTTTAGAGACTGGGTGAACCTCAGAGCCTTGTTGGTTCAGAAATAAAAAATCTGCCACTTCAGGGGACCAAAACCAAACTCTTCTGATCAGGAAATGAGCACACTAACCACTCAGCCAATGATTTTCCCATTTTCAACGTACTATTGCAGAATTATACACAAGTCATGTTTCAGAGCTGGGAAAATTTAACAAGACTACTAAAATATCATCAACAAACAGATGTGACAAAAATATGAATCTAGTTACTGGCAGAAGGTCATCATAAGTAAGTAAAAGTAAAGTAAAGAGCCCCGTCATGCCAAGGTGGCATATAGGGAATATGATGTTAGTGACCATAATTTTTACAGCCCTTCGACACATGATTTTTGTGGTAATGTGGTCAGTATTACGGCCGTGCCGCTTTACTTTCTAAGAAATAATCTGGTACCCATTTAAGGTTGGGTGAACCCGGCCAGAAGCAGTCAATCAGGATTGAACCCAACCTCTTGTCCTTTGTAGTCCAGTTCACTAACCACTGAGCTATCATGGTTGTCATAAGTAAACCATGAATTGTGGCCACTAACTGTCTTTCTTGGGGCTGGATTTTGTTTCTTAGGTCTCTGTACAGCTGATATATAATGCAAATAAAAAGTATCAGGTTGAGTTTGAATTTTCTTAATACTTTATAATTCAAAATCACAGTTTAGCAAAGTATATTTATTTGTCTTATCCACTTTACTTTCCCAGCAAAATCCGGTACCCATTTAAGGCTGGGTGAACCAGGAAACCGACGGGTGGGATCTAACCCTACCCCTTGTCCTTTGTAGTCCAGTTCATTAACCACTGAGCTATTGCGGCTCCCTTTGTTCTCTGCATAGCTTGTATTAAATTCTGCAAACATGCTCTGGCAAACATGATTATACAAATACAAAGTACAAATAATAATACATAAATATTATTATATGGGGAACTTCCGAGGCGATAATAGGGAATAATAGAACAAAGAAGTATGTGTTAGCACTCGGAAAAATTGACAGACAAACAACAATAGAAAAAAACGAAGAACAATATATGGTCCGAAGTGGGATCGAACCCGTACTCAGTGGCACCGCGCCTTGCCACGAGAAGCCGAACGCTTGGTACACTGCCACGCAGCCAACTAAAAAATTGGCTATTGCAGTAGTGTCTTCCACGAAAGGCGATCTCAATGACTATAGCATAGGGTAACGATCACAGACCGGAAATAAATTGTATATTTGTACTTTCCTATTAATGCAAGTATCTCCCAGTAGGGCTGAATACTTGTGTTGTAGACAAACATTTATTGGACGAAACAGCACGAATAGTAGTTCCCAGTTTATATACTGGGTACAAATAATAATACATAAATATTATTATATGGGGAACTTCCGAGGCGATAATAGGGAATAATAGAACAAAGAAGTATGTGTTAGCACTCGGAAAAATTGACAGACAAACAACAATAGAAAAAAACGAAGAACAATATATGGTCCGAAGTGGGATCGAACCCGTACTCAGTGGCACCGCGCCTTGCCACGAGAAGCCGAACGCTTGGTACACTGCCACGCAGCCAACTAAAAAATTGGCTATTGCAGTAGTGTCTTCCACGAAAGGCGATCTCAATGACTATAGCATAGGGTAACGATCACAGACCGGAAATAAATTGTATATTTGTACTTTCCTATTAATGCAAGTATCTCCCAGTAGGGCTGAATACTTGTGTTGTAGACAAACATTTATTGGACGAAACAGCACGAATAGTAGTTCCCAGTTTATATACTGGGTACAAATAATAATACATAAATATTATTATATGGGGAACTTCCGAGGCGATAATAGGGAATAATAGAACAAAGAAGTATGTGTTAGCACTCGGAAAAATTGACAGACAAACAACAATAGAAAAAAACGAAGAACAATATATGGTCCGAAGTGGGATCGAACCCGTACTCAGTGGCACCGCGCCTTGCCACGAGAAGCCGAACGCTTGGTACACTGCCACGCAGCCAACTAAAAAATGACACTACTGCAATAGCCAATTTTTTAGTTGGCTGCGTGGCAGTGTACCAAGCGTTCGGCTTCTCGTGGCAAGGCCACGGAAGTTCCCCATATAATAATATTTATGTATTATTATTTGTACCCAGTATATAAACTGGGAACTACTATTCGTGCTGTTTCGTCCAATAAATGTTTGTCTACAACACAAGTATTCAGCCCTACTGGGAGATACTTGCATTAATAGGAAAGTACAAATATACAATTTATTTCCGGTCTGTGATCGTTACCCTATGCTATAGTCATTGAGATCGCCTTTCGTGGAAGACACTACTGCAATAGCCAATTTTTTAGTTGGCTGCGTGGCAGTGTACCAAGCGTTCGGCTTCTCGTGGCAAGGCGCGGTGCCACTGAGTACGGGTTCGATCCCACTTCGGACCATATATTGTTCTTCGTTTTTTTCTATTGTTGTTTGTCTGTCAATTTTTCCGAGTGCTAACACATACTTCTTTGTTCTATTATTCCCTATTATCGCCTCGGAAGTTCCCCATATAATAATATTTATGTATTATTATTTGTACCCAGTATATAAACTGGGAACTACTATTCGTGCTGTTTCGTCCAATAAATGTTTGTCTACAACACAAGTATTCAGCCCTACTGGGAGATACTTGCATTAATAGGAAAGTACAAATATACAATTTATTTCCGGTCTGTGATCGTTACCCTATGCTATAGTCATTGAGATCGCCTTTCGTGGAAGACACTACTGCAATAGCCAATTTTTTAGTTGGCTGCGTGGCAGTGTACCAAGCGTTCGGCTTCTCGTGGCAAGGCGCGGTGCCACTGAGTACGGGTTCGATCCCACTTCGGACCATATATTGTTCTTCGTTTTTTTCTATTGTTGTTTGTCTGTCAATTTTTCCGAGTGCTAACACATACTTCTTTGTTCTATTATTCCTTATACAAATACAACCCAGATTAGGTAATGTTATATTGCAAATGTTGAAATGTGGTATTAAAAATTAATTTCAATCAAGTTTAACTAAATGTGAGAAACAACAGTAAATAAATTACTAGTGCACTCAAGTTAACCAAATGGCCCAATTCGCACACGTTGGTGAATTTGTTTTGGACCAACATGGCTTTGTGGTTCACCTAACCTTTGAAAATGGGTACCAGAGATTCTTCTGGGAAAGTAGGGCAGCCTGGTAAATTACTGACCATATGAACCATAAAATATGCTGTTGGTCATTAAAAAATATTGGCACTAGAACGGACTATATACCCCATAAGCCTTTTTAAAACACATTTCAAAATAAATTGATTTTTTTGGCAAGTAAAGGCAGCCTGGTGTGATACTGACCACACCATCCAAAAATATGTAGAGTTCATGGAAAAATATGGTCACTAACACCATATTCCCCATATGCCTAGCAAGGTGTGGAGAGAACCTTCTCTCTTTTTTTTTCTTAATGTTACTCCATTTTATTAATGACTAACAAAATATGATCAGCATCAAAGATTGTAATTTCAGAGACCAATCAATCAGCAGTTGATTAAGTTCTTCAAATATATCTCTATAAGACTCCACTTACTCTTAACTGGTTTCTTTCTTTTTTTTTTTTAAATGACCAGATATGTTACGATTTTTTAAAAATAAGACAACTTATGGGAGTGAAGCAGTAGTTAATACAGAACATCATCATCATCAAGTACCAAGTTGTTGGCGTAGGTGATCATGTCTCTCCAAAACTTTCGATCACGACAGTTATTTATCATTTCTGTTCTTGACCTTCTGCCAAGCCACTCACTTAAGCTGTCTGGTATCTTTTCTCTTTGCTTTCCTCTATCTCTTCGTCCCTCAATTTTCCCAGTTGTTACAATATATTCTAGTTGTTCTCTTCTCATTACATGGCCAAAAAATGATGATTGTTTCTTTCTAATATTGGAAATTAGCTCTCTTTTTGCTTTGGCCTCTTCCAGAATTTTTTCATTACTCTTCTTAGCTGTCCATGGTATTCTCAACATTCTTCTGTAAAACCACATTTCTACAGACTCCAGTGATTTTTTTGTCTGTTGTACTATTGTCCATGATTCACATCCATATGTTAAGACTGGCTCTACAACATTTAATAACTCTTTTTCTTGTTTCTATTGTCAAAAATGGATTGCAAAGTATTTTCCTCATTTTTTGGAAAGCTGCTTTTGCCTGAGCCATTCTGCATCTCACCTCTGTTGTACATCTTTCATCTAAGGTTAACAAAGTTCCCAAATATTTAAATTCATTTACCTGTTTTAATATTGTTCCACTTGGTGTCGGTAGGGTAATTTTACCTGCTACTGTATGCAGTAAACAGTACAACCTGCGGCTGTCCTGCTGCCTTGCAGGTATGCTCAGGAGAGTAAAAGGCTAAGGGAGGGTACCCTTAAATAAAACAACCCCACTGCCTTGTGGGTCAGACTTTCTAGTCAAAGGCTAGCGGAGCCAACCGTAAACAAATCGGCGTAAGGCAACAGAAAACCACAGTCGTAATTACTTTGTACAATCATGAATCGCTAATACAGAACACTCAGGCTATAATTATTATGTTTCTTACAATTATAAATAGAACTATGTAATGAATTTATGTTGAGGTAGAGCAGTGGTTAGTGAACCAGTCTACTGCAGATAAGGAACTGGTTCATGTCCCTGATTCTTAGCTCATCTGGCCTTAAATGGATACCCGAGCATAATGTTGATGACATTAAATAAAAATGTGCCAATGGTCAAAATAATATAGGCACTAACACCTTATTCAAATACAAATTACACTTCTGGCATGATAACATTCTTTCTTCTATGTAATGTATATTATTATTATCTAGTGCTACAAATAGATTTATACTAGACTGCATGGAATAATGCATAACATCAACACACAATTTTCTCAATGTCAAAGAGAAGTAACTAGTAATAAAACCAAATGAATAAAAGTTATAAATAAATAATACACAAATACAATAATTAAAGTTGATATAATGACAACAGAGCTTTACTTACAGCAACAGCCAATGACACCCAAGAAAATGTTTTCAAATTTAGGTAGTTCACATCATTAGAGAAACGATCAGTCTGGAAAGAGAAAAGTATTGGTATAATTAATATGGTAATCTCAGAATCTGCTATCCTTGTTCAATAATTTTTACATTAGGGCATTAGCAGCATAGTGGTTAGGTTCGCACAGACCTCCCGAACCTCTACTAATATACACGCTGCTCAAACAATGTTGGTTACGCTGGCTTGGCCACGTACACCCTATGAAAGATAGATGCACCCAAAAGATATGACTCTATGGACAAAAGGCAGATGACAAAAGGACTAGGTGAGCACCTAAAACTTTGATTTGTAGATGTATGTAAATGTGACATGAAGATTCTGAACATAAACCCTGCAGCCTGGGAAGAAATAGCTGCAGACCGTAATTTTTGGAAACACACTCTAAAGCTCCAACTCAAGAAGCAGACAGATTAATAGAAAAAGAGAATACACAGCGAAAGAAAAGAAAAAATAACATTTCTTGTGGCGCTGCAAATTCCATAGTTAACTATGACTGACGGAGGCTACTGTGTGATTAGCATGCTGGCTTGGTAATGACATGAATATGGACTCACACACATTTCAGTCAACCTTCATGAAAAGAGAATGAACACCTGGCTCATTGAGTTGGAAGAAAATAATAATAGTGAGAAAGTGCACTGCCCTACCTAACCTACAAATGTTGTGGTCTATTGTGGCCAAGGGAGCTGCGATAGCTCAGTGATTAGTGAATTGGACTACAAAGGACAAGACATAGGGTTCTATCCCAACTGACGGCTTCCAGTTCATCCAGCCTTTAATGGGTAACAGATTTTTTTCTGGGAAAGTAAAGCAGCACGGGCATAATACCGACCACATTACCCCAAAAATCATGTGCCGAAGGTCTGTAAGATTTATGGTCACTAACACCATATTCCCTATACGCCACTTGACATGACGGGGGTACTTTACTTTACTTATTGCAGCCAAGTATGATAATTCACTCCCCTACGGGGGCTGGGTAGTCCAGAGATGTCTGCCTCAGGACAAAAAGATCCCAGATTCGATTCCCACTACAGGTGGTGGAAATCTTTCTACAATCAAATCCGTGGTTTGTGTGTGACTTCACCCTCCCTTGGTCCCTGGGTAGTGAGATCAATATCTAGCCCTCTAAAAAGCAATAAAAGCAAAAAATGACATCCCATGTCCATTCTGTGCACATTAAAGAAGTTTTGGCAGTTGAAAATCTAAAATGAGTTGGCCAAAAATAGCTTATTCCTGTCAAAATTTGCAAAAATAAAATTATGAGAGAACCTCTGAAACCAGAAAGTATCTGCCTGTATGGTAAGGAACACTTGAGCACATAGTTTCTGGTGTGAAAAATGGGGAAAAGTGATATCCATGAAAAATTCAGTTCCTCTGAACTTCACTAGAGATATAAAGCTAATGTACACAAACAACTCCCTCCTTATAATATGAGGGGCGTTCAAAAGGTAATGTACTACATCAGTTTACTCAGCTAATAATTAACATAGAAACATGAAATTTTGCACACTTTAAATATGGCATGTGTTGATTGCGTGTACCAAATTGTATTGCAATTGGCCAAATAATATGACTGTACTAAACCATTGAAATGTAGTATGTTAGCAACTTGTTTATAAGCAGCAAATTGTGATAGAATTTCTCATTTTAGAGGAGGAAACTGTTGTGAACATTCACAAGCCTCTCTCTATGTGATGTGTATGGAAGCTTTGCAGTTGGCAGGAGCACAGTAAGTTGTTGGGTTCAAAGAATAAAAGAACTGGAAAGCGAAGATACAGAGCTTTTTAGTTGGCCATGCTGTGGATGGCATGCCACAACCACCAATGCAGACATTGAAAAAAAAACTCAACATTTTCGCAGAGCTTGGCAGCACAAGAATCAAGAAGACCTGCTTCTCCTTCATGACAATGCACGCCCTCACACAAATCTGGCAACACGGGAAGCAATCACCAGATTGGGTTGGATTGTACTCCCCCATCCACCATACAGTCCTGATTTGGCACCTTCTGATTTCCATCTCTTTTTGGTCCACTTAAAGATGTCCTCTGTGGAACAAGGTTTGAAGGTGATGAACGAGTGATTCATGCAGCCAAGAAATGGCTACACGATCAAGGTAAAGACTAGAACAGGCTAGGAATACATGCACTTGTTGCACGCTGGCATAAAGCTGTACAAGGATGGGGATTATGTTGAATGATACCGATGTTTATATGACATATAAATATATACTGTGTAAAAATCTCATACTTTATGAATTAGCAGTTCCTGAGAAAACTGATGTGGTGCATTACTCTCTGAATGCACTAAGTATTATATGTCATGAAACATCTTTTACCATTTTTTTTAAAACAATGCTCATTCAGTTTTTAAATGATTTAATGTCTCTTTATCATAGTTTTTAAATTCCATTTCATTATTTTAATAGTGTTTAGAATGTCTTCCTATTTTGAATTAAATGTTGGTAACGATGAGATTTGAGTGAAGTCTGTTTCTTCTTATTATATAGAAAAAAAATATTGCTATATGTCATTTTATAATGTTGCTTTTGCAACAAGTCAGAAGTGGAAAATTAGTCTCAATAGAAAAGAAGCACCATATTTGTGGGCATATACACCTATTTTCTTTGAAAACAGGTTTGAAAAACTGGGTGCGCCTTATAGACAGATACTCAATTTTTTAATACTTTTTATTTTAATTCCTGGAAATCGTCTTTGTTCTGAGTTATGAGATTTCTTTCTTACTTCCTAGTGGTGTTTGTGAGAATTCCAATGCTGATTGATTCTGCTACATTCAGTTTTCCACATTCAAAAGGCTACACTGTGAGATGGGTCGCCACCATGTATCTAGTGTAAAGAAAAGGTTGTCATGGTTGCCCCATCATTTGCTTTGTATTCTTTTCTCTTGGATCAATGTTTAGGATCTTCTCTGTAACTATATATTCCAATTCCCAACTATATAAAAGTGAAAAAAGGAACTACCAACAATCATATGTAAAAATTATAGCTTTTTGACTTTCCTTGCCAATTATAGGTATAATTCTTTAGCAAAATAAATGATAATCAAAATGCATAGAAAAGGACAAGAAATAGGGCTCAATCCCAACCGACGGCTTCCAGGTTCACCCAGCCTTAAATGGGTACCAGATTTTTTTCTGGGAAAGTAAAGCGACACTGGCATAATACCAACCACATTACCCCAAAAATCAGGTGCTGAAGGTCTGTAAAATTTATGGTCACTAACACCATTCCCTTTACGCCACTTGGCGTGACGGGGGCTCTTTAAGTTTTTTTTTTTAAATGCATAGAAAAGATTCAAACTCAATCACAAGTACTGCCCTGTGATTAACGTCTAGAGGAAATGCACAGAAGAGGCAGACCAAAAACCTGCAAAGATCAATGGTGATTAATGACAGAGATGTGAGCCAGATTTGCAACACAGTGAATAACTCCCATGAACCAAGCAAAGTTGCGCAAGAAATTTAATGTTACCTTTTATAAGGCATGATAGTTAGACACGTATACAAAATTGGTACTTACAAACTCCTCATAACCTGCAAAGATATACATCTTGTGGTTGATAACACAGGCAGAATGTCCATCTCTAGCCTCTGGTATTGGGCCATTCACTTCAGGCCTGTCCCACTTTAAAGTAACTGAAACATGCATTGACAGTATCCAGCTATTTACAATTTTAATATGCATTATACATTTTTATAATTTTTTAACAAATTTTTCAAAATAATTAGAATTGGAATAAATTTTAAATGCTAAAAATGTATCACATATAATGAGATGGAAGAAAATAGTGACCAAAATCAACATTGTCTCAATGACACCAAAAAATTAAGTAAAGAAGCAGGCAAAATTAGTTAAAATGTCAATACAGGTGTCATTACTTTGAAATGGGGGTTTAGCAGCATGAGAACCCTGGTCACTTTGAAAACTTTGCAGTGTAAGTTTTACTCCTGGCAGATTCTGTCAAGGTTTATATGTTTTAAATAGCTGCCTTTGCAGGAAAATCAAGCAATACCAAATTTTCAACAAATGTGTGCAGACTAGGAATGCACTTGATTGTAAGGTGCAAAACACAGCACAACACAAGCTGCTAATGATAAGTAAACAATAATGAAGAACAGATATGTGTGGTTAGGAGTAAAGCCTGTCTGAAGCATGGCTTATTTTTGTTCAAGGGTCAAGCATCCTCTTTCCATGAATCAGTGCAGAAAGTAGAGGGACAGGTGGTCACTGTTTTTGAAGTAATTGACAACATCAATGTGTTGAGAACTATCTTCCAAACTGGAAGATGGTTTCTAGCCATCAAGAATTCTTGACAAGCTGGAAATGGATGGAATTCCACAGGATGATGAGAGCAAGTTTAAAGCCAGTGTTTCTTCTTTCTATGAAACAGCTTTAAGTTATTTGAAGAAATGAGCTCTGCAAATAATTTTCAAAACCTTGAGGCCTACAGCTGGGTAATATTGAACAGAACACCAACTTGGGAAGATATTCAGAAATCTTCATCATTAATGTGAATCAAACAGTACCTTCTGTCGACTTTCCAGAAAGTGAAATGTATGACGAATATGTTTACATGAAGCAGTTTGTTACTTCTCAGAAAATTAATGAGTGGAGTATTAATAAATCATTACCAAGGCAGCATTGGATTGAAATGGCATTCCACTTCAAAAAGAGGCATGTGCCACTTTCACATATTCTGAAGCTGGCAGAGTTCTTTTTGTGTCTACCAGGAACAAATGCTGCAACGGAGAGATTGTTTTCACTGATGAACAGCTTGTGGAGAAATGATAAAACACATCTAAGTGTGGACACTTTAAAGGCCATGTTGATCACCAAAGTGAACAATGAGCGAACATGTGTTGAATTTTTTAAGATGCTCTAAACAAAGAAGGATCTTTTTAAAAAAATTCACTCATCAGAAAAGTACAGCAACTCTGCTTCACCTTCCATTTGAGTATCACTAATGTTTTTTTAATCTCCTGATAACGTTTTGTAAGCCTATAGTGTTAGGTGTTTTAATTAGTTTTAAAATATATGTATTATTCACTTGAAAAAGATAGCCGCGATAGCTCAGTGGTTAGTGAACTGGACTACCACGGACAAGGGGTAGGGTTCGATCCCAACCGACGGCTCCGGGTTCACCCAGCCTTAAATTGGTACCGGATTTTTTTTTCTGGGAAAGTAAAGCAGCACGGGCGTAATACTGACCACATTACCCCAAAAATCATGTGCTGAAGGTCTGTAAAATATAGGGTCACTAACACCATATTTCCCTACATGCCACTTGACGTGACGGGGGTACTTTACTTTTACTTTTTACTTGAAAAAGATGGAAGAAATTTCATTTTATTGATGGAAACTTTAAGTCAAATTTATCCGTCTCAGATTAGGGTTTCAAAAATATGGTCACCTTACTGAGCACTTGCATTCCAGACAATCAGTTATAAGCTGAAACAGCACAGTAGTTTCAAGTGGTTTAGTCTGGAGACAAGTAATAATAAATTAATATTATTATGAAGGGAAACTTCCGAGGCTATTGATTTGTCTGAATTGAAGTCATTGTCAACAGAACAGCGATTGTGCCACAATCTGTGATGTGGCGGAGTGGATATGGGGAATTCCTGACTGCAGTGAAACTTTGTGGAATGTAATAACCAAGACAGCTCAGAATATTGAAACAAATGAAAGTTTTAAGAAGCCTGGCTGTAGGCACTTTTAAAAGGAAGGTCAAGGACCTTGCAGTGTAGAAAGATTTTGCCATGAACCTTGCAGTGTAGAAAGATTTTACCAAGGACATTGCAGCATGGAGACATTTTACCAAGGACATTGCAGTATGGAGACAATTTACCAAGGAGCTTGTAATGTTGAGATATTTTATCAAGGACCTTCCAAATGTAGAGAGATTTTACCAATGACATTGCAGTATGGAGAGATTTTACCAAGGACCTTGCAAATGTAGTGAGATTTTGCCATGAACCTTGCAGTGTAGAAAGATTTTACCAAATACAATTCAGTTTGGAGAGATTTTACCAAGGACATTGCAATGTGGAGAGATTTTACCAAGGACATTGCAATGTGGAGAGATTTTACCAAGGACATTGCAATGTGGAGAGATTTTACCAAGGACCTTGCAAATGTAGAGAGATTTTACCAAGGACATTGCAGTGTGGGGAGATTTTACCAAGGAGCTTGCAATGTGGAGAGATTTTATCAATGACCTTCCAAAAGTAGAGAGATTTTACCAAGGACATTGCAATGTGGAGAGATTTTGCCAAGGACCTTCCAAATGTAGAGAGATTTTACCAAGGACCTTGAAGTTTAGAGAGATTTTGCCATGATCTTGCAATGCCAAACAGGATAAAAATTACATAAAACAATGAGTGTCCTTGACTCCATTAAGTGCAATCACATGCCTTCACTTGTTAAATGAATCTCTTATTAGATATATATACCAGGGCCTCTTTTTGTAAAAAGCATATGTTTACTGGGACTCTGTTATCCCATCCTATAAAATGAGAAAATCGCAATATATCAGACCTCTGAAGCTCATGTGTACTTACATTTGTATTATCATTGATGATAATCACAACATGTGAATGTAATCTGGTGACAATTCTAGTTTCGATTACTTATGAAATATGTATTCAGGACCATCAAAGTTCTAAGAGATTACCAAAACTTTTCCAGTTTGAAAATGTTCTGCATCTCTGGTAGTATTCAGTCAATTATTGTGAACATATTCTTAAATTATGGGTGCTTGATAAACCATTTAATAAAAATAAAATAAGTATTAGGAAGCATACACATGCCTGATATGACAACCAACTATTAATTAGTAAACATTAGTCCAGGAAAATGAATAACATCTATTCTCTCCATGAGATTGCTAATAACAATGAAACTTCCACCTAAAGAATCATCTCAGGTGATGAAAGGTGGATATTGCAGCTATGATTCAGAGTCAAAACAACAGTCACCACAGTGGAAGAGCCCACAGTCACTAAGACCAAAGAGTGTGGCAGGTCTGAAGTACAAAACAAACAAAAAAAGAATGCATGTTCACCATTTTTTGTTTGTTTGTTACAAATGTTAAGAACATTAGTCACCTAGATTTGTATTCCTTCTGGCACCACTACTGCTGCATTTTGAGGTGCTTGGAAGAAGATGTGTGATTTAAAAAGACTGGAACTGTGATGTAAACGTGACTATTGCATCACAACAACTATCAGCTTACACTATACACGGATTACAATTTTTTTTAAGAAAACAAGTCAGTGGTCCTGCACTCTCCACACACACCTGACCTAGTGCACCTCTCCTCTGAATTTGCATTGTTTTCTAAACTAAAATTGAGACTGAAGGGATGTTGCTTCGGTGCTACAGATAGCATCATATTTGTATCTCAAGCTGCTTTTGACAACCTTAAGAAAAAGACTTTCATGGTCACTGAAGTATAGAAGAGATTCTGGGATTGCTGTATATGTTTCTAAGTGGATTATTTCTATGATGATGACAGTTGCATTTAATAAAAGGTATACCTGTAATTGTTTCTAGGGATAGTCATTGAACTTTCCGATAAATCTTAAATATTAATATGTAATGTATTTGCAATGTTGTGATCTACTTTTATTTATGAAGAAAAAAAACCAACAAAGAAAGTCCACCATACACATACCAAATTGTATGGAACTATTAAAAATGTCTGCTTACTGATGTTTGTCTCTAGAGGGAAGGTGGAGATGATACATACAGGAGAACAATGGAGGCAGAGATGCACAATGTGAACCCATAATAAGACACTCGCAAAGGGTGATTATAAACCAAGCAAAAATTAAAAGCTTCTGCTGTCACCATTTAACACAATGCAAGATATACAGACAGCTGTCAGCTTTGTCAATCTATGACCATGAAGAGGAAGAAGAAATAGCATCCATACTTTGTTCTGATGTGTAATCAACATAATAAATACAGCTACTTTAAGGATATAAACGTTATTTTAAAAAATGAACAAAATCAAAATGTTAAATTTTACTTTGTTATGCAGACTTACAACCACTGAATCGGAAAAGTGCATTACAAGCCCCTTCACCATCATTTCTTCCTCCCCAGATAAATGCGTTATTTTCATACTCCACTGCTGTATGGCCATATCGTTGAAATGGTGTGTTCTTGATGTCTTCAAGTGAGGTGGGAAGTGGTAAAAGTGTCCATCGAAGGTTAACTGAAACAAATTAACCAAATTACGCTAACTAGATTCAATGTGCTTTTCTTATAAAGAAAATTACAATTTTTAATCATCATCATCATGTGCCATACCGGTTGGCATAGGCGATCATGTCCTTCCACAATCTTCTATCTAAAGTGCATCGTATCAGTTCTGTTGTAGACTTTTCCATGCCATGACACCAAGCTATTCAGTATTTTCTCTCTTTGTCGTCTGCGATCTCTCTTTCCTTTTATTTTGCCAGTTGTAACCAAGTATTCCAACTTTCTTTTCCTCATGATGTGCCCAAAAGATGTTGATTGCTTGTTTCTGATGTTTTTTAAGAGCTTTTTTTAACAATTTTTAATAAAGAATAAAATAAAAATATTACAAAATAAAAATTAATAATATTTTTTAATCAGCATAACGGCCACTTGAGTCGAACAAAATCAAAACACACACTCCAGAGTGCAAGCTGTGTACATATGCTTGTGAAACTGTTAAACATCATCCTTTGAAATGCTCTGTACTTGACAAAGGCACTTCTTTCTCCAAAGCCATATAAATGGAACACTCTATATGGAAAAAATGGAACTTACAAATGTGTGTAGATATCACTTTATGGTAATGAGATAAAGGTTAATTAGCTGCTGGATCAACAACAAACTAAATAACCCTTAATCAATTAATTCTGTAGCAACAGAACAATAACATTAGAATGTTTTTATTAAAAAAAGATTTAAAACTGCAAATCCAAATAGATTCAACTCTTCAAAAACATTGAACAAAATACTAGAAATAGATCATGAATTTGTTACAGCAATTGCAGAAGTCGTTTTTACTCTAATTTTTTTTAAATAACAGAACCATTGTTATTGTATGTACAAGTGTACCAATCTTTCGTCTGATTTTTATTTTGTATACATAAAGATCTCAGCAAAGTGCCACAAACTTCATAGAACCAGCAATAAAGAAGTGATTTCCAATAAACTGTGCAACAGAAAGCAATAAAATACTATTTTTATGTAGTGTGGAAATTATTACTTATATTTATTAAAGGTAAAGAATGAGACTTGAATTAGCATCTTAGCACGCGAGTTTTCATCCATATGTGCTCGGCCGCCTATCCAGAAGTGTTTGGAAACTTCTGGATAGTGTCACTTCAAGCATTGAAACTCACAATGCGAGGCGGCATTCCTCACCTTTCCAGAGTACTATACCCTGATACCCATTTCTGTCAGCAGCTGGGTCGACCACAGGGGTATTTTTTTTTTCCAACCAAGAGTACAACTCACACTGCTTCCAGTGAGAATTGAACACTGGTTGTCCGAACATCTGTAGCCCAGCCGGGTGGATTTCCCAACTAGGCTACCGAGGCCCCAAATATATTATATTTATTATATCTAATTGAATAATATTATTATGTGTCATGCACTGGAGATCATGCTTCAACAATTTGTCCTCTGAACGTTTCATTATTATAAAAGTTTTACTATTTTCCTATCTGGCTTTTCAAGCCACTGATTACTCTAATTACTTTACTTATGAAAGGACACTCTTCTTTGCTCAGAATATTGTGACAAGGCAAAAAAGCATGTGACATCTGTCTTACCATTGATATTTATCCCATATTTAAATATATTCCTTCTTTAAAGAATGTCTCAGTGGTTGAGTTGTTAGTTTATTTGCTACTGGTCAGAAGTATCCAGGTTCAATACCAGATGCAGCACATTTAGTTTTTAACCAATAAGGTTGGTTAATCCAGCTTCTAAAAATTGAATCCGGAAATTTTCTGGGAAGTACGTGTAGCCTGGCACGATATTCACCAATAATGTGCAGTTCATCATGGAAAAATGTGGCCAATAATATTATTTTTGGTGGGGGGGGGGGGGAGAGACTACGATAGTTTAGTGGTTAGTGAACTGGACTACTAAATACAAGAGGTCAGGTTCAATCCTGATTAACGGCTTCCAGGTCCACCTAGCCTTAAATTGCTACTGAACTTTTTTTTCTGGGAAAGTAAAGTGGCATGGGCATAATACCAACCACATCACCCCAAAAATAATGTGCTGAGTTTATAAAAAATATAGGCACTATGCACCATGTGGCTTGATGGACACTTTACTTTTTTTTTTTTTTTTTTTTTTTTACCTTTCAATACCATTGCTCCTATTATGCCTAACAAAACATTAAAATATTAAACAAAACTTTTACTTTTACCACCTTTTTTTAATCATAATTTTACTGGCTGCTTGTTGTGTGAACTACAAACCCATTAGTGCAGCCTTTAGTATGTGCATAGAAAGAAAAAAACCTGACCATACCTCTGGTGGTGTATAGTATTAGTGGCAATATATTTCAACCATGAGCATATTTTTAGTGAGAAACATGGTCAACATTACACCAATGCCAACCTTTTTTTTTCCTAAAAAAATTTCTGCTGGATGTCAACTGGGAAACTCCCTCCCCCCAAATTGGACTACTGACTTTCGGACAACCCATTTTCGATTCCTGCTGGAAGCAGTGTGAATTGTACTCGTGGTTGGAAAAAAATGCCCCTGTGGTTGACCCAGCCACTGGCAGAAATGGGTACCAGGGTATAGTACTCTGGAAAGGTGAAGAATGCTGCATCGCATTGTGAGTTTCGATGCTTGAAGTGACACTAACCAGAATTCTCCTAACTCTTCTGGATAAGCGGCTGAGCACATATGGGTGAAACTCACATACTAAGGCGCCAATTCAAGTCTCGTACTTTACCTTCATTCTCAGTTTACTAGTTCACTAACCACTGCTCTATTGCAGTTCCCAATTGATATGTGTGTCTCAAAGATTTACTTTTCCTTATTTACAAAAAGATTACTATTTTGCTAAGAGCAAACAAAACAATTTCCAGCTCCATATAACAATGGTATTTGCATTTACCTGTATTTAACATATGAACATCCATAGGCCTTGTTCTTTCATAATCTTCACCGGTGCAGTAACCTCCAAAAGAGAAAATTCTGTTACCAATGGTGACTGCTGCATGGTTCACACGTTTTGGTCCGCCCTCTAGCCGAATTGTCCACGTTAACATTATGGTTCTGTATGGTCACTGTACTATAGCTGTGCAAGAGTTTTGAAATGAAAAAAAAACAAACCAAAATCAAATATGTATACATGATTTCAAACTGCTATTTTTTCTAAATACTACTTTGACATATCCAACTTTATTTTAAATCTTTAATATTAATGTCTCAAATTAATAAAGAGAACATAATGGTAGCATCTGAGATGAAAGTACTGAAATTAAACTGCTATTTTCTCTAAATACTACTTTGACATATCCAACTTTATTTTAAATCTTTAATATTAATGTCTCAAATTAATAAAGAGAACATAATGGTAGCATCTGAGATGAAAACACTAAAGAAGAGAGTAAGCAAAATGATCGTGCTCTGCTAATATTTTATATTTTTAAAAGCTGCTATTTTAAATGAGTTTCCTATGAACCATTGAGCATAAGTCTTTTGAATGTATGTTGATGTTAGAATGATGCTTCCACCTATGATTGAAACTCTTTATGGAGCAAAATAACTCACAGACATTAGCATATACCAATTATATGGCATGAAGCTGCTGAATCAATAGCCAACTAATTTCAAGATATTGCAGAAACCAAACTAAGAATGTATTTAAAAAAGTGAATCAACTGCAGACATTTTTTTATTACTGTCAAGGCTTCTTGGTTCACCCATCCTCTAAAAAAGGAAAAGTAGAATGATCTTGTGTGTGATACTTATCTCATGACCCATAAAAATATGTCAAATAGTAATACAAAATATTAGCACTAAGACCTTATTCTACCAATCAAAGGAATAAAGTACTGAAAATAAATACACAGTGGCAACAATACCACCTTCTCTCAATAATCATAAACAAATGCTTGATAAAATGAGCATACTTGGCAGAAGAACACAACAGCTAGGATTGAAAATAAATAGATAAGATCAAAATCAAAAGAATTAATTCACTTGGCAAAAGCCAGATCAGATAGCAATGAGAGAAATACCTATGTAAGATGTAGAATCACATATATAGACATTTTGGTAGCAAGCAATCAAGATAAGTCAGTAGTTTGGTAAAATATTAGTGTCTTAATCTGGATGCTGCTTTGCTGAACAGCTTCTCTTGTGGCTGAATCTGCCAATATTGGACAGACAGATCTGTCTGCAGAATGAACAGGATGTATTTGTGGTGCCTGGCCTCATCTCCTTTCTTCTGCGCCTTTTGTCTTCTGAATTTGATATCAGCACTGCCTCGAAAGTTGCTGTGCCATTTTTTATTTTTGTTCTCCATGTGCTACGATCTACAGCCATATTTTTCCAGTTTCTTTCACTGATAGAGAATTCATTAAAAGGAAGCTATGCAAATATCCTTATATCTCAGCACTAGTCTACCCTTTGTCTACCCCGTAAACCCGGCAGCCTGGGAAGAAATAGCTGTTTCTCCACAGTGTACCCTCTATCTACAGTGTAACTCATCAACTTCACCACTGTTGCATCACAATATTAAGCTTCTCTATGTCTCGCGAGATCTCTTTCCTTCTTTTCTTTGTGAAACAAGGGTACCCAGAAGTAGGTAAGATGGCCTATGAGTTTTAATTCCTTTTTTCAACTACCTACTTATGTGAGACTGGGTTTTCAGCATTGGTAGTCATTAAAACCAAATTCAGATCACATTTGGAGACTGAGAAAGAGATTAGAATATCAATTTCCAAACTTGTGCCCAGATTTGAAGACCTAATGAGGATGAAACATGCTCATTCTTCCCATTGACTTTGTTACAGGATACAAATATCCCAATGTAGGTTGATTCAGTTTTTTTTTAAGTTTGAATTACAAATATGACACTGATCTATTTAATTTATACCCAAAACATTAGTTTATTTACCTCCACAATCAATACAACATGTTAAATATGCTGTCAAAATGTCATTAAAATATGTTGGGTTTTTTTTTTACATTGTCAATATAAAGTGCTGCCGCAATGATTTGTGGTTAAGAGAGCTCTCACATGCGAATGAAGGAGTCTATCCGCATACTAGATCCGTTGGTCGATTATTCAATATCTCAAGACTAAAGGCAAGGTCTAAGGTCAGACATATCTCTATTCGAGATATGTTATTTGCTGACGACGCTGCACTTGTCACGCAAAGTCAGGAAGAACTCCAGAGCATGGTACATCGCTTTTCACATGCCTGCCGAGACTTCGGTCTAACAATAAGTTTGCAGAAAACTAACATACTCGGTCTGACGTCGAAGCAACACCTGAATTCTCTATTGACAACTATAAACTTGATATCGTGCGGCAGTATAACTACCTGTGGTCCATCATCAACAACAAACTATCTTTAGATATAGAAATTGACAACCGCATTGGTAAAGCTGCTACCATCTTCGCCCGTCTTTCTAGGCGTGTCTGGCAAAACAACAAACTGACAATTAAAACAAAGGCTGCAGTTTACAATGCCTACATAATTAGTATCCTCCTGTATGGCAGGGAATCTTGGACAATCTATGCAAAGCAGGAGAAAAGGCTAAATGTATTCCATATGCGATGTCTGCGCCATATTCTTAGTATCACCCTGGAAGGATAAAGTGACAAACATGGAGGTCATAACTCGCACAGGCCCTCCGAACATCTACACGCTGCTTGAACAATGTAGGTTACGCTGGCTTGGCCACGTACACTGTATGAAAGATGGCCGCATACCAAATATATATAGACTCTACGGACAACTGGCAGATGGCAAAAGAACTAGGGGGCACCCAAAACTTCGATTTGTAGATGTGTGTAAACACGACATGTGAAGACTCTGAACATAAACCCTGCAGCATGGGAAGACATAGCTGCAGACCGCAATCTCTGGAAACACACTCTAAAGGTTCACCTCAAAGAAGAAGCAGACAAATTCATGGAGAAAGAGAATACACGACGAAAGAAAAGAAAAAATACAATTTCTAGGGATGCTGAAAAATCCATAGTCAACTATGACTAACGGAGGCTACTACTACTAAGTCTAAGAGAGCTCAGTTGACCGAAAAAGTTTGATGGCTGCTGATCTAAGTAGTCCACAGGACTGTCACATGGGCACATTCATAGAATTCAATGTTCAACTAAATTAATTGATTAACTACGCTTACTTTAATTAAGCATTCTATTCTCTAATCTGTCATTAGAAGACCGGGAGACCCCTGAGTTGTTAGGTTTAGGGTTAAGAATACCTTTCTTTCAATTCTGAACAACTGGTGCACTCTTTCACTTATATTTGATAACTAATTGTTGTTTAACTTACAAAAATGTTTACTTTTAGTGAATTTAATCTCACTGAGCTGTTGTTACATACACCTTGATGATTTGTCTCATGTATAGTTTAAAGTTTATTATGTTTATCATTGGCCTAAGAAGCTCCAAACCAGGCTATACTAATTATATATATATATAAAAGTAAAGTAAGTAAAGTACCCCCCGTCACGCCAAGTGGCGTATAGGGAAATATGGTGTTAGTGACCCTATATTTTACAGACCTTCAGCACATGACTTTTGGGTAATGTGGTCGGTATTACGCCCGTGCTGCTTTTACTTTCCAGAAAAATCTGGTACCCATTTAAGGCTTGAAAGCCGTCGGTTGGGATCGAACCCTACCCCTTGTCCGTAGTAGTCCAGTTCACTAACCACTGAGCTATCGCGGCTCCCACTAATTTTTAGGGAATTAGTAAACCCAGGTGTCCTCGCCAGGGAACGAACCCCGGCTGTTGCCGTGGTAAGCAACCGCCTATCGATTGCGCTAACCGGACACCCTATATATATATATATATATATATATATATAATATTCATTTCATTATTACTTTAAACTTTAAACATTAATTTAACTTAAATGTGAACTAAAATTAAAAATCAAAATTCATAAATTAGACTAAATGTTGTAAATATTATATTATATCATGTAGTATTGTAGTAGTTTATTTTATAATAAATTATTATTTAATTAAATAATAAATTAGCGACTAAGTCTAAGCGACTAAGCGTAATAAAACTAAAACCACAAACTGATATTAACTTGCCATGCAAGATATAATTTTACTCCATAAATGGTTTGTAAAAAAAAAAAGGGAGCTTCTTAAGTTTAATGAAATCTATTCTTCTAAGTTACTGTCTAAGTAACTTACTTGACTTATGTTATGATTGAATTCATTTTATTTTTAAAAATTGTATTCACCTTCGACACCATCATTCATTTTTATTTCCGATTCTACTACGTCACGGCTTCTTCTTCCCAAAGACAGAGTTAGCTTGACATAATTACAAAATATGACTTTAATTTAATTAATGTATGCACTGTTTCAAAAAGTAAAATAAATTTATTTCGTTCTTGTATTTTAAACAAAGAAACGGAGGTCGCATCCAAATGTTGTCGTAAAAGCGATAAATTGTGTAATTTTGTGGTGAGCAGCTCTTCTGTGGCAGGAAAACTCACAAAGTCCAATCCTCCAGCTGATTTCTCTTCAGATGATCGTGGAAGGGAATGTTATTGTAGTAATGGGTCATCATAATAAATAGACATTTCAAGCAAATAATAGAAATAGTTTACACATTTTGTGTTAACAAATAAATAAGTTTTGAAATAGCTGATGGTAATAACTTAATATAGTGTATATTTCTAAATACGAACGCATGCATCTCGCCGTATAAAAGACCATATAATTGAAGTCCAACAGCCAGGCAATAGAACGATAGTTTATAGACGAGAGAGCAAAACTTTATCTATCTTGGAAGTCACATTGATCGAGAAGGGGATACAAGTAAAGAAATTAGAATCAGAATGGCTATAGCAGCAATGTCTTTCTGAAACCTTGAAAAGTTGTGGAAATCAAAACTCATCAGCACAAAAACAAAACTTAGACTATTCAAATCAAATGTACTATCAACCCTTACGTATGCGTGTGAAAGCTGGAAAACAACAAGAGATATAGAAACAAAGTTGAACGCATTCGAAAATAAATGTCTAAGGAAAATACTTGGTAAAGCGTGGAACGAATTCAAAACAAACGAGGAAATTAGAGAAATCGCCAATCAACACTATTTTCAGTAATAAAGAAAACACGATGGTCATATGTTGGACATGTGATGAGAAGAGATAATAACCGAATAGCAAAGCAAGCCCTCATGTGGGAAACAACAGGTAAGAGAAAAAGAGGAAGACCCAGAGAAACACTGAGAAGAACATTGTTGAGAGAGGCAAAAGCAGCAGGAATCGGCTCCCTCGATGAGATAGGGCTGCTTGCACATAACAGAGACAAATGGCGAGATTTGATAAAATATCTTTAAAAGAATTGAAAACTGTTAGAACAAAAATTCAGATAAGAGAAGGAGTATCTTGGTCTACGCCTTATGGGCCGGCTACGGCTCGAAAGGTCGATAGATAAATAGATTGTAGTCATATCGATCTGCTATTTATCCATCTCACTTGATAACAGCTCTATATACGGTCTACTCATTAACTTCTTCTTCTTCTTCTTTCCTTCCTCATCTGCCTTTCAGCGTCGAGGGGAGATATAATTTGCGGTCTTTTGCTCTTATGTTCGCCTCTGCTGCTGTTATGTTTCCTAGTGCTTCTAATATTCCATCGATCCATCTTTTTCGTGGTCGACCCTTGGGTCTGTTGTTCTCACAACGTTTGTTGAAGGCTCGTTGTGTTGTGTTTTGTTCTTTCTGCCTTGTCACGTGGCCGAACCATTTTATCTGTTGTTTCCTTATATATTCTATGGCTGGGGCTATTCCTAGCTTTTTTCTCAGTTCTACATTTCTGATCTTATCTCTCAGACTGTTTCCTGTCATTCGTCTAACACATTTCATCTCTGTAGAGGTTATTTTTCTTATTGTTCTTGCATCTAGAGTCCAGGTCTGGCATTGGTAGCACAACGTTGGAATGAAGATTGTATTGTATTGTGCTCGTTTTGCCTCCAGAGTTATTTCCTTGTTGGACAATAGTGGTGATAACTGTCCGATGATTTGACAAGCTTTGTTGCATCTTGATTCTATCTCTGCTGTTTGGGAATTGTCGTTTGTCATTAGACTTCCTAGGTATTTGAATTCCTCTACTTGTTTTAGTTGTCTGCCTTCTATAGTTATGTTGATGTTCTGTTTATTTTTGGCGACATTCATGACTTCTGTTTTGTTGATGTTGATTTTCATGTTGTATTTTGTTCCTAAGATGTTGAGTTTGTTTAAGTGTTCTTGTAGGTCTTCTATTGTTTCATGTATTAGTGCCTGGTCGTCTGCAAATAGAAGCTCGTTGATCTCCTCTGTCTCTGATGGGTTGGCTAGCTTGCATATATGGTCCATGTATGTAATAAACAGTAGGGGGGATAGTACGCACCCCTGTCTTACACCTGATCTAACTTCGAAGTGGTCTGTGTAGCCTGTTGCTGTTCTGACCCTGCAGCTGCTGTTGGCGTAGAGACTTTTAATAATGTTGGTTAGATGTTGGCTTACTCCGTATTTTGTTAGTATCTCCCACAGTTGTTCTCTGTTTACTCTGTCGAATGCTTTTTCCTGGTCAATGAAGGCTATGTATAAGTTTTGGTTGTGTTCTGTCGTTTTTTCTGCAAGCTGTTTTAGTGTGAATAGTGCGTCGGTACATCCTCTGTTTTTTCGGAACCCCATTTGAGAATCGCTTAACTGTAGTTCTATTATTGGTCTCAGTCTTTTTTCCAAGATTTTGGCGTATAGCTTTCCTACATGGCTGAGCAGAGATATACCTCTATATTGATTGCAGTCTCTTTTGCTACCTTTCTTTTTCCATATTGGTATGATGATTGCCTGTTGCCAGTCTTCTGGGGCTTGTTGTTGGTGCCATGCTGCATTAAATATTCTGTGCAGCCATTGCATTCCTGTTTCTCCCGCTGCTGCTATTATTTCTATTGGAATGTTATCTATCCCTGGTGCTTTGTTTCTTGGTGCATATTTGATTACTTCTTCTATTTCCTCTTTCATGATGTTGGGTTCAGTATTTGTGAGTTCTAGTGTGGTTTTTGTTGTCTTGTTGGTAGTTGGTATGTTTAACAGGTCTTCAAAATATTCTTTCCATCTCTGTTGCATACATTGGTTGTTTGATATTGGTTGTCCGTCTTTGTCATTTATCAGCTCAGTAGGATCATGGTTTTCTTTTCTCGCTCTTGTGGCTTTTACTGCTTTGTAGAAATCTCTTGTGACTGCCTTGAAGTCCCTGCTCATGTTTTGTCCGAATTCTGTCCAATTCCTTTGCTTAGCTTCTTTGATCAGCATTTTAACTCTTTTTCGAACTAAGGCATATCTTTCATATTTTTCTTGGTTCTTGTTCTCCCTCCAATTTTTAAACAGTTTCTTCTTTTCTTTAATTGCTTCTCTGATTGTTTCGTTCCACCACGGGGTGCTCTTTTTCCCTTCTCTTGTTCTTAGCTTCGTTCCACAAACTGTTTTAGAGATGTTAGTTACTGTTTCCTTAAATTGTTTCCAACTTTTTACTCATTAACGATAGTAGGTATCAGTGAAATTCGATGGCCGGGAATAGATAGACGGCCATTTGATACCAATAACATATTCAGGCAGGGAAAATTGGAAACCAAAATAAGGGTTTGGAATAATCATGACAAGCATAGCTGCAAGAAGCCTATTATACTTGTAAGCAATCAATAAAACAATCTTTCTGATATGACTCGCTAACAACAAATCATCAATGAATGAAAGAGTAACAATTATACAATGTTATTCGCTTACATTTGAGGCTGAAAATGAAATTAAGAAATAGTTTTACCATCAACTACAAAAATTTATAAACAAAAGCTCTAAACATGACATTCTAATTGTAATAGGTAATGTGAATTGAAAAAGACAGCACTGAGGATGATAGGGCTGTAAGAAACGAAGGAATTTATACAAGAAATAAAATGGAGAACGAATAATTGAATTATGCTTAACTGAATATTTGGTTGTGTAGCATTATTGCCACACAAAGGGACACACAAAACAACTTGGTTATCTTCTGATGGCAGAGTTAAAAATCAGATCAACCACCAAGCATTAGAAGACAATTCAGAATGTCATTGATAAACGTAAAAGTCAACACAAAAAGCCGAAGCCTTCTAAAATAGATAGTCTATAACTGAAAGATGGGAACGTAAAAAGATATTTACACCCAAGAGAAGCGATAAACAAAGGCAGCCTTGCTGAATGTAAAGACAGATTTTGGGGGGAAAAAAACATCATACAAAAAAGAAGCCAGAAAAGTAAAGATCTCGGCCAGAAGAGACAAGGGAACTTATATAGACAACCTGACAGTGAAGGAAGAGAAAACGGTAATGACAGGAGACAGTAAACTCTTTATAATGTACAAAATATCACAGCGAACACTTTTACACCTAGTGAGGCAGCTGTTATGAACAAATATGGAACCATATTAACAACTTGTAAAGAAATAGATTTACAATGGGGTGAACAATGAAATCCTTAATCGCACAATATCAAGATATGCAATATATTTTACAGCCGACACGTCAACTTCAATGTTAGATATCATTCTAGCTTCAATGTTAGATATCATTCTAGCTGACTTCACCGTGAATGAAGTAGATACGGTCTAAGGCTAATGGCTAACAAACAAAGCTGCAGGTGAAGATGATATAACATCTGAGATGCTAAAAGCAATATGCCATAACTGAAAACATCCTCAAAAAATGTTCAGTTCAGTATGGAGAGCAGAAAAGGTAGGCCTACCTGCAAAGCGGAAACTATATAGGTATCATTGTTAATCGAAAAATAGGCAATCTCAAGGCCTGCAATTACTGGAGAGACATTACCTTCTATCGGCTCCATCCCTCTAGAGTATTCTATATGATCATCACGAACAGAATTAAAGATACATCATACACTGCTGTATGAAAAGGTTTAGAAAAAGGAGATGCTGCCATGATATTTTCACTCCAAGAATCAATGCAGAGATAGCATAGATAATACAGAGATAACATAGATAATACAGAGATAACATAGATAATACAGAGATAACATAGATAATACAGAGATAACATAGATAATACAGAGATAACATATATAATACAGAGATAACTAAGATCAAATTACAGATGCACTGCAGAAATTAGAAGCAGAATAGGACAGTAAAATACATAATTCTATAGAATGTTTGCTTGCTTGCGTTGGCCTGATAACTAAAGGAAAACACCTTCTCATCATCCGCCCTTAAGAGGACGTTAAATTGGCGTGTCTGCTTTGTGTTGTGGTTTGCAGTAAAACTGTGATATTTGCGCCTTTCGGCCCAACATATCCGACTTCAGCACGTTATTTTTTAGTACCGGGCTGTCTTCCTTCTTCGATCCCTACTCGCGTGGCCAGACCACACGTTAGTCTGTTTCCAGAGACATTGCGGAGAGATGGAGTTGGGTTTCGATGGTTCTAGTTTACCGATCCTGTCGTAAGCCATCAGCTGTGGGTCACTGACAACTTTCAGCTCTGGTGCTGAGAGGCGACATTGCCTCCATTCTATCAAATGAAAAAAATCCTATGTAACAAATCATTATCAATTTACGTTAAAAAACGTGTCCTAAAGTCTTACATCCAACATGTTCTATTATATGGAAGCGAGTCATGGACGATATGTAAGACAACACAAAGAATATTAGAGGCAGCTAAGATGTTGTTTATCAGAAGAATGCATCGAAATTCCACGGATAACAAAAATTACAAATGATTAATGTTTCTCATAAATATTAATGAATGTGTATAATAAATATCAAGATAATTAGAAAGAGACAATCTACAGTTATTGGTCGTGCCATGCGAAAAGAAGACATTGAGAATAATATAACAACAGGCAGAATTAATGGAAATAAGAGCAGAGGAAAACTAAGAGAAACAATATTGAACAGCTTATCCAAGTGGCATAATAAAGGTCACCGACTGAAATTATGTCATATATGAAGGACCGAGTGATATATAGATAGATAGTCGGCTATGTCAACTGGCACGGCACTTGATGATGAAGAATCATGTTAGAAGAACATATTAAAAAACATAAGCTGTTAGTTCCAAACTTCACTGACTTCCAATAGACATTCGACAGCAAGCAAAAGCATAGAGATTCTTACTGGAATATCCTGAGTCAATGTGGGATATCACCTAAAATCATCAATATCACAGTTCTGTGCGATGACTTCTCTTGTTTCAATCTTTCTATTGATATTTCTAGCCGTAGCTGGCCCAAATGGCAAAGACTCAGATACCCTTTCTCTTATCTAAATTTTTATTCTAGCAGTTTTCAATCCTTCTAAAGATATTTTATCAAATCTCGCCATTTGTTTCTGTTAAGTGCAAGCAATTCTATCTCATTGAGGGAGCCGATTCTTGCCTCTCTCATCAATGTTCTTCTCAGTGTCTATCAGGGTCGGCCTATTTTCCTCTTACCTGTTCTTACCCACATGAGGGCTTGCTTTGTTATTCGGTTACTATCTCTCCTCATCACATGTCCAACATATGACCATGGTTTTTTCTTGATTACTGAAGATATTAGTGGTTGATTGGCGATTTCTCTCATTTCTTCGTTTGTTTTGAATTCGTTCCATGCTATACCAAATATTTTCCTTAGACATTTATTTTCGAATGTGTTCAACTTTGTTTCTATGTCCCTTTTTGTTTTTCAGCTCTCACATGCATACGTAAAGGTAGATAGTAGGTTTGATTTGATTTTGATGCTGATGAGTTTTGATTTCCACAACTTTTCAAGGCTTCTGAAAGACATTGCTGCTTTAGCTATTCTGATTCCATTTTCTTTTCTTGTATCCCCTTCCCGATCAATGTGACTTCCAAGATAGATAAAGTGATCGATTTCTCCCACTGGTTTATTTTTCATGTATATACTGTCATCTGTTGGAAGCTTTTCATGACTTTTAGTCTTTTCATGATTGATCTCAAGTCCAATTTTGCTGGCTATTGATGATAGATATTAATTCCCTTGTTTAGTTCGCATATATTTAGGACTGGTTGATTAGCTATAGATTGATACCGGGGTGAAACATGACAAGGATATTTTTTTACCTTTTTATTCAATATTTGGAATTGAAATCAACCTCACAACGCAGACAGACTCAACAGGTAACAAAGGCAGTGAGTGGATAATTGCGTATTCTTGATTCGCAGACGACATATTTGTTATTAGTGGCAACATAAACAGGATGAAAAAAGCAATGCTCTGTCATGAATAGTTAACACAAAAGGACTTGAGTTCAATCAAGAAAAGACATCATCATGTACCATACCGATCATGATTTTCCACAATTTTGTACCCCCAGTACATTGTTTTAATGTTGACAGGTTTTTCATGTCACGGCACCAAGTAATCTATTATATTTTTTTGGCATCCGCTATCTCGCTTTTCCCTGTATTTTTACAGTTGTAACAAAGTATTCCAATTTTCATCTTCTCAGAGTTCAAAATATGCAAATTGTTTCTCTCTGATGTTTTTTTTTTTTTTTTTTTTTTAAAGAATTCCCTTTCTTGTGTTGGCTTCTTTGAGAATTCCTCGTTGGTCTCTTTAACTATCGAGGGAACACTCAACATTCTCAGAAATCCCCTCTCTGTGGCCTCTAATCATCTTTTCATTTGTTTCTACTGTCCATGATTCGCTTCTATAGGTCACAATTGGTTCTATATTACAGCGATGAACTCTCTTTCTCATTTCTGTTGACATAGACTTGTTGCACAAGATGTTTTTCATTTTTTAAAAAAAAAGGCAAAAACAATGCGGAAACTACTTTCCGTCCAGAAGAAAAATGTACCTGTTAGGAAAAGCAGTGGAAGACGCTGATCAAGATATAAAGTATATTTATATGTTTTTTAATGGCATTCAACAACTTTTTTGCCATTCTTATTCTTTTGTTTATTTCAGTTTTCCATTTTCCATCACTGGTTATATAAATATTATCGTCACCATCAAGTACCACGCCATGTGTACCATCACCCTCAAGTACCACGTCTGTACCAGTTGGGAATTTTATTTATGATTTCTCTCTGCGGCAACCACTCCTGGTCTCAGCAACGAGGCCCGGCTTGAAACGTCAATTATTCATGGACGGAACAAATATGAGTGCCTCCGAAGACTGAGTTATCTGTCTGTACGGCGAGGGACCCCTGTACACATGGCTGCTAGAGAAAAACATATTAACACGCAAAATTCGGTTCCTAAAATCTCGGTGTAAAAGAGTCTTTATTCGATTCTCTAGGGACTTCATCAAAGCTGGCGAACGCCACACAAAAAATACTCCTTATATTCTTTCTGGCATATTCTCTGTGTTTTGTGTATGCACACTGACCTGTATGTGGACACTTCTGGTTGTGTATGTAGGCTTGTACGCTTATCCATATACGATCCCTCTCTGCATAATTTTAGAATCCCTCCAGTAAGATCCTATTCATTACCTGCGCTCGTGACCTCCCCACACGAGTCGCCTGAGTCTGAGAGCAGGGTTGCCAATTTGGCTTTTTTTAGGCCAAATTCCACAAATCTGGCTTTTTTGGTTTTTGTTTGGCCTAAAGAAATTCTTTGGCTTTTTTAGGTTTTTTGGCTTATTCCTGGCTTTTTTTTCTAAACCAGTAGTAAAAAAAAAGTATAAACCACAATTTCAGTAAAAGTTCTTTAAAAATATAATTATTTTGCTCCAAAAATGCATCAAATCATCTGACTTTAATAAGAATTTGGCGCACTTTTGCAAATTACTTTCACTTTCAGAATCCATAGGTCTTAATTCTTAATGTTTCATTCTAGGAATATTCTTCAAAATAGTTCATTTTCAAAATTGAAACAAAACGAACGTGTCGTGACTAGTCGTGAGTCGTGAGTCGTCGTACAGGAGTGTGCCTAGGACGTGCGCTTAACAAGTCGACTAATTATTTACATTAGTCTACGCTGTGTTTGATAAAGATATTACTTGTGTTACTCATGGCTTCTTCATCAAAGAAATGGAAAGCATCTTATGATAGCAATCGTAAGTACAATAGTATTTGGGAAGAAACATACCCATGGCTCATGAAAGCTTCTGATGGATCAGAGGCAGCATATTGTAAACTCTGCCGGTGTACGATTGTACCAAAAAGAGGAAACATCTCAAATCATGAGAAATCATCTAAGCACATGATGAGAGTTCCATCAAATAGTCAGACACAACTTAGTGTCACTCAAAGTCCTAGACAAAATAACGATAAAGTTAAAACAGCAGAGCTCCAAATTGCTGTAAGCATGACCTGCCACTGTGCAATTCGCACAATTGACCATCTGAGTGAAATTATGACAGCACATGGCCAGGGCAGTACATTAGGAAACATCAAATTGCACAGAACTAAATGTTCATGCTTAATAAAAAATATAATATCGCCAGCACTAAAAACGGATCTCATCCATGACTTTCAGGACAAGAAATACGCCATCATTTTAGATGAATCTACAGATGTCTCCACACAAAAATACTTGTGTATCTTAATTCGGTTTTTCAGTGAAAGAAAACAGGAAATTCTAACAGGGTATCTTGGGCTAATTCCCGTGCAAGAAGCAACAGGAGAAAACATATTTAATTTAATTGATGGTGAAATAAAAAAATGTGGCCAGAGTCTCACAAATTGCATTGGATTTGCATCAGATGGAGCGTCAAACATGGTTGGCTGTAACAACTCAGTGTGGTCTAGATTAAGAAATGTATCTCCTTCATGTGTACAGCTGAAATGTATTTGTCATTCTTTGGCACTTTGCATTTATTATGCAGTAGCTAAACTACCGTCAAATATAGGATTTTTACTATCAGAAATACCGCAATGGTTTTCCCACAGTAGCCTAAGACGAGAAGCCTACAAAGAATTATTTACAGTGATGAATACACCTACAGAATATGAGTCAACCAGAACTGCTCCACTGCCTTTTGAGAAACCATCAGCTACTCGATGGCTTGTGCAAGGAAAAGTTATGTTTAATATTCTGATGAATTGGGAAGAGCTAAAGGCTTATTTCATGAGTACTGAATTAGCCCAGTCAAAGTTTGACACAAAATACAAAGCACGATTGTTACAGGACATGATGTTAGATTATAACAATTACTTGTTCTTTGTTTTCGCAACACCCGTTGTGCAGGAATTTGAAAGACTCAATGGCCTTTTTCAACAAACTAAAGCTGATCCTCATGAACTGTGTCAAGAATTATTTTTACAAAAGGCAAGTCTTCAGAACAGATTGTATGATACAAATGGACAAAGAAAGGATATAAATCAAGTTGATTTTGGTATCAAATTTTTAACAGAATGTAATACGTTCCTACAAAAGAACAACAACACTGACGCTCATCACGAAATTAAAAATGTCAAAGAAAGATGTATGTGTATGCTAGAGGAAGCTCTCAATCAAATAACATGTAGACTTCCTTCGGCGAGTAATATATTTCAAAATCTATCAAAGCTGAGTCCACGGATTATTTTAAATCAAGCTTCGAGAGCAACGTTTTCAGACTTACCCTTCTTACACCTAGCAGGAAGTAACATCAGCACTATTGAAGAACAATACAGAAAAATTATATTGATTGATTGGAAAGAAGATACCATGTTTAAGAAAGATGGACTTCCTACTGACAGTGAACAGTTTTGGATTGGCATACATCAGCATCAGTCATTCAAAGAGTTAGCCAACTTTGCCCTAACTTGTCTGATCACCCCATGCAGCAATGCCATAGTTGAAAGAATTTTCTCCATTGTAACGTCAGTGAAGACAAAAGCAAGGAATAAGATGCAACTGCATTTGCTTGACTCTATTGTCAGGATTAGAGCAGAACTGTTGCTTTCAAACAAATGTTGTAAAGACTTCATCCCATCAGCAAAAATGCTCAAAGAATTTACATCAGAGAATTTGTATGCTGTAGAATCAGGTAGCTCTGATGCGGATGACGTTAATAATCTTGATCTGGAGAGTTTCATGTGATGTGAGTATAGCAGAAATGTTTGGCCTTTTTTTTGGCTTTTTAATTGACTATTTGGCCTAATTTGGCTTTTTTTCAACACTTTTTGGCCTAAAATCCAAAAATATATCTGGCAACCCTGTCTGAGAGAGGCCATTTGGATTCCGGACCTGGTCACAGCAGCTGGGAATTGCGTCATTTAATTATAATTTCATTATTTTTTTAAATATCTTATTATTAGTTAGCTCTGTAGTGTTAATTTTATTTACTTATATATCAGTGGTTAGTGAACTGCGGGACAAAAGAAGCCATATTCTGCATGAGAACATTAATTGAAAAGTACACAAAAGTAAATAAACCAGTATTTGGCAATGATTACTAACTTCATAGACTACGACCAAAGCTTTTGATAGAGTACACCACAAACAACTTATAGAATGCCTAAAAGAGATACATCTAGATGACATGGACACACGACTAATATGTAATCTATACTGGGAGCAAACAGCAACAATAAAATCTATCTATCTATTGTCCTTTCGAGCCGAAGACGGCACATAGGGCAGAGCCACAATCTCAAAATCAGAAACCTTGCGTGCCAAAGCGGCACATATTGCAGAGATCACTGCTCTAAAATATATGGCGCTGTTTCCATAACAATACTTTTTACAATGACAGCTTGTCAAGCCATCGATCAACCTCCTTAGTCGCCTCATACGACATGCCTGGAAGGTCACAGTGTCACTATTCTTTACTTCCCTCATAATGAGGCCCCGGTAACACACGGGCTTTAATCTTTATAATAGAACAGAAATATCCTAAAATTTTGTCCTCATTTAGATTTACCAAAATAATCTTTATAATAGAACAGAAATGTCCCCCTCATATAAATCTACCAAAAATAATCTTTATAATAGAACAGAAATGTCCCCCTCATATAAATCTACCAAAATAATCTTTATAATAGAACAGAAATGTCCCCCTCATACAGATCTACCAAAATAATCTTTATAATAGAACAGAAATGTCCCCCTCATACAGATCTACCAAAATAATCTTTATAATAGAACATAAATGTCCCCCTCATATAAAAAAAAAAAAAGTAAAGTACCCCCCCCCGTCACGCCAAGTGGCGTATAGGGAAATATGGTGTTAGTGACCCTATATTTTACAGACCTTCAGCACATGATTTTTGTGGTAATGTGGTCGGTATTACGCCCGTGCTGCTTTTACTTTCCCAGAAAAAATCCGGTACAATAAAATACAGGGTGTTTATAAAGTCTCACTACACTTGGTATCTAGGTCAATTTGAAAAAAAAATGTTTATGACGTCATCACAATATGTGCTCCCACTGTCAATGAAATTTGTTGAATAAGTTTATTGCTACTGGAAATGTGGAAGATGCTCCACGATCTGGTAGGCCTGCTGTGAATGATGAAATATGTTTAGATATCCAAGACAGAATCCTTAAAAGTCCAGACAAGTCATTAAGAAAACTGTCGCAACAAGTGAACTTACCATTGAGCACATATTGTGATGACGTCATAAACATTTTTTTCAAATTGACCTAGATACCAAGTGTAGTGAGACTTTATAAACACCCTATATAACAAAGAGAACTCTACACCTATTGATATAAAAAGAGGAGTAAGACAGGGATGCATCCTATCACCAAGCTTGTTCAATCTATACACTGAGCAAATCTTTAAAAACATCATAGAGATGCCAGGCCTACAAATTAATGGAATCAATAACCTAAGATATGCTGACGATACTGTTCTACTTGCAGAAAATCCTAAAGATCTACAACAATTACTTAATGAAATAAACATGATAAGCCAAAAATATGGACTAGATATGAATATCAAAAAGACTAAAACTATGATCATAAACAAGGAAGATACTCAAAACCCACTAATGGATATAAAAATTGAAGGAATAGACCTGGAGACAGTTCAGAACTACAACTACCTTGGACATACTATAACCAGTGATGGAAAATGTACAACTGAAATAAACAAAAGAATAGGAATGGCAAAAAGTAATTTTAATGCCATGAAAAATATACTAACATCAAAACAAATAACACCAGGGCTAAAACTAAGAATAGCAAAATGTTACATCTTCTCAATATGCCTATATGGTGCAGAAACATGGACATTAGACAAGAAAACAGAACAGAAAATTGAAGCCTTTGAAATGTGGATACATGTATATAGAAGAATAGGTAGAATTGGATGGAAGGAAAAGAAAACAAATGACGAAGTCTTAAAACAACTAAAAATGAAAAGAGAACTACTAAACACAATTCAAACAAGACAAATGCGATTTTTGGGCCATGTTAAAAGACACAACAGCCTACTAAAAGTAATCCTGGAGGGGAAAATACAAGGTAAAAGAGGTAGAGGCAGACCAAGACTAACAAGGACAAGTAACATCAAAAGATGGACAAATCAGCCTATGACAACCTGCACCATTAAAGCAAGAGACAGAACAGAATGGCGCTCCATGGTAGCCAACCTTCGTTGCAGAGACAGCACTTGATGATGATGAGTGAACTGGACTACCAAGGACAAGAGGGAGGCGAAGGCGTGCCTCTCAGCACCAGAGCTGGAAGTTGTCAGCGACCCACAGCTGATGGCTTGCGCCAGGATTGGTGAACCAAAACCATCCAGACCCTGCTCCACCTCTCCGTGGTGCCTCCAGTAACAGACTAACCTGTCTAGTCTGGCCAAGTGAGCAGGGATCGAAGAGGGAAGACAACCCGGTACTCAAAAATGTCGTGCTGAAGTCGGATGTGTTGGGCCGAAAGTCGCAAATATAACAGTTATACTGCAAACCATAACACAATGCAGACACGCCCACATAACATACTTTTAAGGACGGATGACGAAGAGGATTTCTAGTCTACGAATACTTTAGTCATCGGGCGAACGCAAGCAAAGGACAAGAGGTAGGGTTCGATCCCAACCGACGGCTTCCGGTTCAGCCAGCCTGTAATGGGTACCTGGCTTTTTTCTGGGAAAGTAAAGCAGCACGGGCGTAATACTAACTACATTACCCCCAAAATCATGTGCCGAAGGTCTGTAAAATTTATGGTCACACACCATATTGAGCCGTGATAGCTCAGTGGTTAGTGAACTGGACTACAAAGTACAAGAGGTAGGGTCCGATCCCAACCGACGGCTTCCGGGTTCACCCAGCCTTTAATGGGTACCGGATTTTTTCTGTTAAAGTAAAGCGGCACGGGCGTAATACCGACCACATTACACCAAAAATCATGTGCCGAAGGTCTGTAAAATTTATGGTCACTAACACCATATTCCCTATACGCCACTTGGCGTGACAGAGGTACTTTACTTTATATATATAAATATATATATATCTGTGTATGTGTTGTTTATTGTTCCTGCTGAAAGCCTAATGAGCAGCAACGTCGATTTGTGTTGTTCATTACTTACGTAAAGTTGTAACCACGCCATTTTTTTTTCTCCAGACAGAGGGAGTATAAATCTGGATGGTTTCAAATCACAGCGCCTGGCGCAAGCAATCAGCTTTGAACCACTGACAGCTTTCAACATTGGCGTTGAGAGACGTCGTTGCCCTTGTCTAATACCTCACTCCCCTACATTTGTAGAGAATCACTTACATTGACTCCGTGTCAGCTGATAGGCATCAGCAATGAGTTTTTATTTCCAAAACCCCAATTCGCATGACCCACCTAAGGGAGAATATGAGACTTTCTCCAAGTCACCACCGGTACTAACAAGAGAGATATCAACAGTTACTCAGGTCTGAAACTGCTGTCGTCATTGCTTGCAACGGGCAATAGTATTTTTTCACCCCATTTTATTCTCGTAGAATTAATACCCTTGTCTTGTGCAATACTCTGCTTCGTCATCCGCCTTTAAATGGGCACATTTGCGTTGTGTTATACTTTAAGGCACTTTTGGTCAAGCATATCCGGCTCAGCACGATACATGGTCTGCCTTCCATTCTCTATCCCTATTTACGAGATTCGAATTCAAAACTAACGAGGAAATTAGAGAAATCGCCAATCAACCACTAATATCTTCAGTAATCAAGAAAAGATGATGGTCATATGTTGGACATGTGATGAGAAGAGATAATAACCGAATAGCAAAGCAAGCCCTCATATGGGAAACAACAGGTAAGAGGAAAAGAGGAAGACCCAGAGAGACACTGAGAAGAACATTGATGAGAGAGGCAAGAGCAGCAGGATTCGGCCCCCTCAATAAGATAGAGCTGCTTGCACAGAACAGAGACAAATGGCAAGATTTGATAAAATATCTTTAAAAGAATTGAAAACTGCTAGAACAAAAATTCAGATAAGAGAAGGAGTATCTTGGTCTACGCCCTATGGGCCAGATACGGCTCGAAAGGTCAATAGATAGATTTACGAGATTAGACTGGTTAGTCTGCAGGATAACCATGAAGGTGGTATACAAGCTTTTATTTATTCTGCTTTGGAGCTGAAGACAGCACATGTGATGCAGGGCAGAAATTCTAGACTCTCTATGCTCGACAAACTTCGTTATCAAGTGTTAGACCTTGCACAGGGCCCGCATTGTATCTCGCCACACAGCAAGATATTGATAAGTGCATAATTATTGAACTGATCCTGATGCAAGTAGCCAGCTGTGAGCTACTGGCCACTTTCAGCTGTCAAAGGTCTTGTCTGAAGGTACAACATTACAGATTGTTAGTGGGCCAAACTCTATCCAGATAATACTTCTCTTATATTATCTGGTGCATATTTTACCAAATTAATACTGATATCTCAATACTGAGATATTTTACCAACTGATATCTCAATACTGAGATATTTTACCAACTGATATCTCAATACCGAGATATTTTACCAACCTATATCTTCAATATTGAGTTATATTACCAATTAATATCTCAATACTGTGATATTTTACCAAATGACATCTGTGTATTCTTTTTATTATTTTTATCTCGTCTACATGACAGCTATCCAACTTTCTGACGCCAACGAAATGGGAGGGACTGAGATGTCAGAATACAAAGTGTTGAACCAATCATACACTACTGAACTTTTCTTGTTACATACATGTCAAGCTGTCGTCTCAGTAATTTGTTCAATTCAAATCAAAACCAACATCATGTGACTTGTTTGTTTGAACTTGACTTCTACAACAGTTACTCTAAAGCTTTTACTGTACTCCATCAGAAGTCCACAGTCCATCTGTAACATCCTGCACAGCCAATCCTCTTTTTGGCTTCCTCTTCCCCATAACATGCCTACCATAATGATCTTCTTTAGGCCATCACATAACTTTATATGAGCAAAATATTTTCTCTTTTCTTAAGCAACCAATTTTCTGTAATATCAAGTTGTTGTAAAATGGATATGTTTGTATTTTTCTCAATTGATGATGCTCTGAGTATCCTGTAACGCATTTATAGCTATTAATACATTTTATTTGCAAAAGATAAGTCATATGGGAAATATACTGACTCTTAAAATCTAAATTTTATTGTCATATTGTTCTTCACCATATGTTGTGCAATTGTTTTATTCATAGCTATGATCAGACTCCTTTTGATCTCCCTTGTAGTTTTTCAGTTATTTGTTAGCAAAGAACCAGGATATTTAAATCTCTGTCCAATTTTTGACCATTGATATTAATATCAGCTGCTACATCTTAAATTAGGTGATATTTATGATGGCCAAACGTTTTACACTTTAGTATGAAAGAGTCAAGGCCATACCTGAAATGTCAACTTTAGTCCTTCTTTACATATTCACACCTAAAGGTCATGCACTTCTTCCATCACTTATTCACTTTTCTGATGTTTTGATTGTTGAGCGCACCAAACTTTTTCTTCTTTGGTGTTAGCAAACAGGAATGTTTCCATTGTTTGCTCGTTTTTAGACTCAAGTTCCTAGAAATGAATACCAAATTTGTCCACAGTAACCAGTCAATGAAAAAGAAAATGATTCTTTTCAGCAGTAGCAATGTCTAACAATTGTGCACCTGCTTCAGCATGAAGCCGCTGTTGCATCCATGATGCAGCTTGATACACAACTGTATCAGTTTTCTGCAAATTTCGCCTTCACATCATGTGCTTGTGGGGAATTTCAACAAATAGTGCATTTTGTAATGATACTTAGGTTTTTTTGGGGGGGATGGGAAGAGAGAAAGGAGGAGAGGGAGAGAGAACTGGGTTAGTCTCGATGTACAATGTTGATCTCAGGACAGGAAGTACCTGGGTTCAAGGCCCACTAGAAGCGGTGGTGATATTTTCAGAAATAGGAAAAATGTTTCCATCGTTTCTTTATGACGTTACTCTCCCCTGATCTCTTAGGTAGTGAGATCCAATGTCTAGCCCTCTAGGACAACCGCAACAAACAGGAGGTCCCATGTGCACTCACACACATTAAAGATCCCACGGAAGTTGAAATAAAAAAAGAGTAGGCCATAAATATGGTCACCACACTGATAATTTTATCAACAGAAACCTACCCACACCGTGGATCCCAGGCCGTGCTACAAAGTTCGTGCACATGGGTCAAGATTCTCCTGGGATTTTCTCAGGAGCTATATCGTAGCACCTATGGGTTAGTCCAGTGTGCAGTGATGATGATCCTAACAACAAACAAACAGCACTGCCATCTGTCTTAACAATTTCTTAGCAAAGTGTAAAAACTTTTTTGACCAACTCTCATAAAAATATTGGTTCCATGATTATATTGACTTAAAAGAAAATGTTTTTAGCAGTCTTCCTTGTATCATATTATTCTTTTAAATAATTTTTGTGAAAAATTCGTTTTCTGCTTTTCTAGAGACATTTTATACTCATCCCCTTTTTAGCACGTTATGACCTCATTGCTGGCTATGGAATTTTTTTTTTTTTTAATTAACATAATTATTAAACAATAACAACAACCAAAGTGGCTTAGATGGTATGTATTACAATTTCACAGCAACAGGACAGCTTGAATAGTACAATGAGTGTTGATAGTTAAAACCTGTTGTTAGTTACAACTAAAAAAAAAACAACAAAACACCAAATAAAATAGAACACAAGAAATAAATGTAATCTAATGGCAAGATGTTCTGAGAGATTTTTCCTAAAACTAGATCACTGATTTCATTTTGTGTACATTATACAGCCAACTAATAGGTGTGATATTTGCTACACAAGTATTGGATAAACAACAGCGTACAGACTGATTTAAATTAACCCACCTGAAATAAAGTACTTGAAACACAGAGCTTAAAGAAAGCAAATTGTATTATCATTAATATTTTATCATGTGTACCATAAAAATATGTACCATGCTATACCATTATAGAAATACAACTCATTTACATGACCACACAATTACTAAATAATTACTTAAACATAATTATTGTTCTCAACCTTCAGCAGCAATAGAAGAGATTTTTAAATCAAAATGCTTAGGTGAGGAAAAACAAGTAATATAAAGATGTAAAACACAGATTAACACTAAATTAAAGGAAAACTATAAATATAAAATATTTGCAGACTTATTACTTGGAAATTATTCCTGGTGGGATATGAAGGAAATGTTTAGAGCTAATGCATGCTCTATACTTGAGTCAGAAATATGGAAATGAGCAATCAGAATATTCTCGTTATAGCGAACAAGAACTTACTGAAGTACTAGTCTCTGTGCTTAATTCTATGCTAAATTATAGCCATCACTGGAACCCATTCTATTAAATATAATAGCAGTTGACAATATATCTGATGTCATTTACTAAAAATATATTTGATTAACTCTGGAAGGCATCTTGGTCATTTATCTAGCTTGTGGGAGACTCAATGTGGGCAAGGGTGTACCAGTTGAGCTAATTTTCCTCCATGTAGTGTTTCACTATTCCTACAGGCAGCACTTACAGATAATCAGAAACACATTTATTTTAAAAAAACCTATTTTATACTTCTTTTTAACAATTTCTATTATCTTTCTATTATCATAAATTGACTTTATCCCAACAACTTGTCCATTTGGAACATGATACACAAAACATTAACTCCTCTCATTTCAAGATGGCTTGACAATATTATTCCTGCAAATGAAAGAAAAACAAAAAGGTGGAATAAAATTACATATAATAGACAATGTAATAATTATTTTCTCTTGAAAAGGAAAGCAAGGAAGTAAAGTTGAATGTTTGTTATATAAAGATACATAAATGCCAAAATCAACTCTTATGCATTTCAGATCAATATTAAATCTGAATAATTATGAATCTTCTTTTTCTTCTTTCCTTCCTCATCTGCCTTTCAGCGTCGAGGGGAGATATAATTTGCGGTCTTTTGCTCTTCTGTTCGCCTCTGCTGCTGTTATGTTTCCTAGTGCTTCTAATATTCCATGGACCCATCTTTTACGTGGTCGACCCTTGGGTCTGGTGTTCTCACAACGTTTGTTGAAGGCTTGTTGTGTTGTGTTTTGTTCTTTCTGCCTTGTCACATGGCCAAACCATTTTATCTGTTGTTTCCTTATATATTCTATGGCGGGGGCTATTCCTAGCTTTTTTCTCAGTTCTTCATTTCTGATCTTATCTCTCAGACTGTTTCCTGTCATTCGTCTAACACATTTCATCTCTGTAGAGGTTATTTTCTTGCATCTAGGGTCCAGGTCTGGCATTGGTAGCACAACGTTGGGATGAAGATTGTATTGTATAGTGCTCGTTTTGCCTCCAGAGTTATTTCCTTGTTGGACAATAGTGGTGATAACTGTCCGATGATTTGACAAGCTTTGTTGCATCTTGATTCTATCTCTGCTGTTTGGGAATTATCATTTGTCATTAGACTTCCTAGGTATTTGAATTCCTCTACTTGTTTTAGTTGTCTGCCTTCTATAGTTATGTTGATGTCTGATATAATTATGAATAATGTGGAGATTTAGTGACATGATGCATCAACAAAATACTTTAATAATCAAGTTTAGAATATGCAACAAAAGAATCAGATGATGAGTAATTTCTTTCTTCTTTACGGTCTTCACCCAATGATTATTAAAGGAATTGATAGATCTCTTCATTATCTATCCTTAAAAGGACATTAAGAGGCTGTAAATGGGTTGGCAGTAGAACTGTGATATTTGTGCTTTTAGGCCCAACACATTTAACTTCAGCACAGCATCTCTGAGTACCAGATTGCATTTACTCTTCAATCCCTACTTGCTTCACCAGGCTAGACTGATCAGTGTGTTTCTAGAGGCACTGTAGGGTCTGGATGGTCCTAGTTCATCGATCCTGGCACAAGCCACCAGCAGTGACTCGCTCACAGCTTCTAGCTCTGTTGATATCAGGTGCCTTGCCTCCAAATATTGAGTATATTAAATCTTTGAGTTTAATATTTCAATTTATATTTATTTAGCAATAATAGGCTTGCGAAAGAAGATAGATATACATCGGACATGTGATGAGAAGAGACAGCAAGAGAATTCCAAAACAGGCTCTATTATGGGAAACATCAGGATACAGAAAAAGAGGAAGACATAAAGAGACACTAAAAAGAACATTTATAAGAGAAGCAAAGTTGGCATGCATAGACTCATTAGATAAGATTTAAAATTTTGCCCAGAGTCCAGATTAGAGATGGGTGACGAAAAACATTACAAGCCCTATGCTACGTCTAGCGGCGCAGGAAGAGTCAAGAAGAAGAATAGGAATGTACAACAGATGACAAAGACAGCAACAAAAAAAGTGGACAAGATTTTATACCACCAATCATTAATAATGAAAGTAAGAACAAGAGGTGTTCAGTGTTGTTTAGAACCAATCTATGATAGTGAATCCTGGACAATCATAAAACAGATAAGAATATCCCTGGAGGCCATAAAAATGCTATTTTATGTCAGAAAATGCTAATATTACTTTAGTCAGCTAAAAATGAGGAGGATGTTCTAAGAGTAGACAAAGCAAGAAGAAAGCTTATTATCAAATTTAGGTGGAAATGATAATAATTTGTTTGGTCATGTGATGAGAAAGAACAGCTATTGTGGCAACTGGAAAAAAAAATGATAACTGAGATAGTTAAAAAAGAGAAACGACACCAGACAACCTTTCAGTAATCAACACAAAAATGTACTCTGGTAATAAATGACAAGTCAATAAATAAATAAAGAGTAATAAAAATGTGTCCTACTTAGATATGTTTTAAAAGAGCTATGGTAATTATATAAAAACAACATACGAAGTAAATCCTTTGCTGCCACTGAGAACAATGTATGGAGACTTCTCACTCTTCTGTTTGTCTTGCAGGAGACTCAATGTGTTGAGAGGTGTATCAGTTGAACTCATTCTCTTCATCAGCTGCAGTATTAGAAGCATCGAAGATAAATAGAAAGATAAGAAAAAAAAAAGTTAACAAAGAAATATGAGAGTGAGAAATCTGCAGAAAAAAATGATGGTGAAAGCAGTAAAATGCAGAAAAGTTTATCTTCCTAAATAGCATAACTGAGAGATAATAAGAGATGTTAATTTTTAGTCTAAGGATCATCCTCATTGCATATCAAACACTTCTAAAAGTGCTAAAATCTCCTCCCCAGTATGTCCCCCTCAGTGTGTGAAGAATTATGACCCCCAGTTCTGTGTTGTAAAGTAAAAAGGTAAAGTACAAGACTTGAATCAGCGTCTTAGCACATGAGTCTTCACCCATACGTGCTCGGCCGCCTATTAAGAAGTGTTCAGAGACTTCTGGATAATGTCCCTTCAAGCATCGAAATGATGTGAGGAAGCATTCCTCACCTTCCCAGAGTACTACCCAGGTACTCATTTCTGCCACTGAGAACAATGTATGGAGACTTTTTTTTTTCATGGTCAACTGTGATGGTATTTTTGTTCCAACCATGAGTACAACTCACACTGCTTCCAGAGGGAATTGAACACGGGTTATCCGAACGTCAGTAGCCCAGTCCGTAGTTTTCCCAACAAGGCCACCAAGTGTTCTTTTTAAAGAAATATGAAATGAATTCAGCAACATGCACCACTAAAACAATAATACGGGGATAGGTCAAATTAAAACTATCAAATAGCAGCAGAAATTCTAAACACAGTGCCATTGTTTTGTAAATCGACATAACTGTTATCGGTGACATATGGAATGTCATACAGGTCAAAACAGTGCAGGCGAGAAACATGTCATCACAATAGCAGTGTAAAGATGGTCTCTTTATGGAAATATGCACTTTTAGGGAGTGAGGAGTGGCAACACTCATTTTACAATTCACCAGCAAATGAAATCAAAATATGGTGATGCATGACTGTTACTACAGTAATTGTAAGAGAAGAGTAAGACATTTTCTTATGATCAATCTAATCCTGTTGTTCACTTAAAAAGGATGTCTCTCTCTCTCTCTCTCTGCGATCAGGACTCAGTCAGAGTAGGACTCCAGACTCTCACACGAAGACAGCTGTCTGTTTAAGCCTGTTAGATCCACTCTGCTTGAATACCTGTTAAAACGTTGCACTGTGTTCTGCGCCAGTGCATCTGATTTCAGCCAGCATTTTGTTCAGTTTTGCTTTCCTTAGCCTTTGATTGTCCCCAATCTTCCTGCAAGGCAGCAGATGATCTTTTCTGTAGGGGGACTCTGCCCCTAGATGGTCGACCCTCCCAGGTTTACGAGCACCATCTGCCCGAGTCACTAGAGGTGACTAACACAGACATACGACTTGGAATATGAGGAAACTGCAACAAGGAACACTTTTCATGCATAGCCTTCAATTGTTTCCACCGTCTATCACCATATGCCAGTAAGTCACGTCCTCTTGAAAATGATGATCGTCGTAACACTTGATGATGTTAAGCCATCAATGTTGACTCTAATTCCGAACATACAGACACACAGTTATTACTCTAGTGTAAGCAGCCTACGAGGAACAAAACACGAAGCAAATTCTCCAAAGAGACAAAACTGCGGCTGACGAAGTAGTTTCTAGACGGTGGAAGGTCTCATTCACAACACTTGATTTATCAAAAACAGACTGTTGTTGGCCCACGACCTCGCTTTAGCGACACAGATGTATTAAGTATATCATCATTTTGACTTTAACGCAGAAAAGTGCAAGGGAGAACTGAAATTAATCAGACCCTGGGTGCACTTTCTGCAGCGATCGAGAGGACGTAGACTAGATCTGCCATCTTGGAGACAGAAGTCCAAAAAGGATGTTAAGCGGGTGTAAATGTGTTGTCTAGAAAACTGTGATATCTGTATCTTTTGGCCAGCGCATAAGACATCAGCAGGGTATCTTTTTAAACTGATTTGCATTTCCTCTTCAATTCCTACTCACTTGTGAGACTGGTCCCAAGAGCACCACTAGAAGGTGAAGATGAGTCTTGATCAGCTTTGTCATTTGCCAATTCTGATGCAGACATTCAGCTGTGAGTCACTCTAAGCCAAGTTGCTGGCAGACATCTTCTGCACCCCCCTGATGACTACATTTCTACATCACCTAGCCTTAAAAGCCTGTTAAGATGACATAGAAGCATTGTGACATAGTTTATAACAAACTGTGTTATTTGCACCTTTCGGGCAGATCAAGCCAATTTTAGCTAGACATTTTCATGTACCAGATTGCCTTTTCTCTTTAATCCCTTACAGGATTTACCAGACTGGATATTTTCGTTCCCAAGTCCACCATAAGAGAGATGGAGTAGAATCTTGATCTGTCATTGTTCAATGACATAAGCAGTCATCTATAAGTAATTGATCATATTCAACCCCAAAATTGGTGCAATGAAGTGAGGTATTTTTTCAGTTATCAAGAGACAAACCATTTTTTTCTGCTAAATGCAGTGCTGCTAATCAACAGAGCTGACTGGACAGACAAAAATCACACAAACTTTTTGATCATGAAATCCTCAGCTCCTGGCAAGAGTGGGTCTTTTGTTGAGACTTGCCCTGAGCCTTTCTAAAAACAGACTAGGCTTTCATCACTAATGTACACATTATCGACTGCAATATATGAGCATTCACCAGTGACATTGACAACAAAGCCTCACTAACTGTTTTGTTGGGAAACACATCTAGTAACATCACATCAGGGAACAATACATGCAGCACGATTAGGGAGAGAGAGAACTGCATATAAGGCCATGCAGGTAAAGTTTGAAACACAAGTTCACTGCTAATTGGTGATACTTGACCGGTGGACAGGACAAAGTGGCAATTTAAAATAAATTAAACAGAAAATAAGATCAGAAGTGACGTTTATCTTACCAATTCTTCTTCCACTTTCTTGCTTCGTTTCTCTGTCTTCTTTTTGCCTGAACCCTTTCCATGGAATCTGTGACTTAGTTGCCTGAAAGCTTCTTTGGCACTCAAGTTACGCCCACTTTCATCTACATAGTCTAATTTTACTTCAGGCTTGTATGTATCTTTCTCTTTGAACTCCATGATCATTCCACCTTGGTATCGATCACGCTTGCGGTTTTTCTCATCAAGATCACTAGCAAATAACAGAAAAATATATTAACTGCAAAATTGTTATTTTCAATGCCATACACCGTATATGCTGACATACACTCATAGTCCTATTAGGGACAGTGACTATTAATGAAACAGATCATTAAATGTCATTTTAGAAGCTGGCCTTTCTAGAACAGCCAATACGCTGGTCGAAATGTTATGAAAATACAGAATGAATTGTTTTATATAAAAATAAATGTTTGAAATGTGCAAATAACTATGCCAAAAGGCATATCTGCATTAAACAAAAAAATCTAGGTTCTGTTTATTTAAGTATTAAAAAAAAAAGTAAAGTACTGCTGTCACGCCAAGTGGCATATAGGGAATATGGTGTTAGTGACCATAAATTTTACAGACCTTCGGCACATGATTTTTGGGGTAATGTGGTCGGTATTACGCCCGTGCTGCTTTACTTTTCCAGAAAAAAATCCGGTACCCATTAAAGGCTGGGTGAACCCGGAAGCCGTCGGTTGGGATCGAACCCTACCTCTTGTCCTTTGTAGTCCAGTTCACTAACCACTGAGCTATCACGGCTCCCTATTTAAGTATAACAAGTATAATTAACTAAGCTAAGAATTCAGCTTATTTTTATTAAAACAAAAATACAGATATTAAAAAACATGTACAAAAGACAAGTTACATACTTAAATTTAAATGTACACATATTTTAAAAAAAACAACAGAATTTTATTTATCAAACTTACTCATATCTTTTGTCTTGTATTGTATAGTTCTGGGCCTGCAGTTCCAAAGCTTTCACGGATAGCGTAGGCAGCTTCTTGGGATTCTCAGACTCTAGATAACCTGCTCAGGATATAAAAATACCAAAATATGAATTTAGCAGATCCCAATGACTCAATATTTGATGTATCTTGCAGTGGTTTAAAATAATGATCTTACTAAAATAATGACCCAATTAAAAGCCCAACAGATGTGATGATTTTTCAAAAACAGGAAAAAAAATTAATCTGTGGTTTCTTTACAACGTTACTATTCCGTGATCTCTTAGGTAGTGAGTTATGATGTCTAGGCCTCTCGGATAACGGCAATAAACAAGAGGTCCTGTGAGCACATTAAAAGAATCCTCGGCAGTTAAAATTGAAAAGAGTAAGCCATAAATATAGCTGTTGTTAAAAGAACACATAAATGAGAGAGGCAAGAGCAGCAGGAATCGGCTCCCTCAATGACATAGAGCTGCTTGCACAGAACAGAGACAAATGGCGAGATTTGATAAAATATCTTTAAAAGAATTGAAAACTGCTAGAATAAAAATTCAGATAAGAGAAGGAGCATCTTGGTCTACGCCCTATGAGCCAGCTACGGCTCGAAAGGTCAATAGATAGATAAAAGAACCCTTGGCAGTTAAACTTGAAAAGAGTAAGCCATAAATATAGTGGTTGTCCGATGAAAATTGTTACCAGAAGTCTGCCTACACTGTGGACCCCAGGCTGTGCTATCAAGTTTGTGCATGTGGGCCAGGATTCTTCTCAGATTTTCTTGAGATGGATATCAGAGCACCTATGGATTTATTAGGTGTACAGTGATGATAATCCTAACAACAAACAAACAGTGCTCTTACTTCTGCTTATTATGGCAAGTTCACACATAGCATTTGAATGGTACAGTTCTGGTAGAAGTTTTCAGCATATCTTCAGAAGGTCCCGGTTTTGAATCTTGCCACAGGTGGTGGGAATTTTTCACCTTAAACCTGTCGTTTTCTTGTGACTTACCCCCCTTTGATCTATGGGTATTGAAATTTGATGTCATTTTGACAAAGATGTGACTCACTTGATAGGTGTTAATCTAGAGTTAAGGCAGACTGATATTGTATTATAAATAAATAATTACTTGATTGATGTACACTTCTTAGCAGTTTATGGATGACTTTTTCTTATTGTGTTAGAACATCTACTTTTGTATAACAATTTGTTTAGTTTATGCCAGCCGGTATGTTTTCTATGCCGTATCCTTTGTCAGTCAAATGTAGATTTCCCACATGCATTTGAGACAACATATAATTTTTCAACAAATTTACCAACAATAAACAAGACTCCTTTGTATTCCTTAAAAATGTTAACTTCTTTTCAATCACACTGACCTTTCCTCTGGGCCAACAATAAAGCAGCTGCTACACCCTCACTAGCTATTGGTTCCTCCTCTAAAACTGAAACCTCTTCACCCTGAAAAAAATAAAAATATACATTATTTAATATGCAGCTTTTGAATATAATTGCAGTCATTAGCAATTTAGTGATAATAAAATAATAAATTCAGAACAAATTATTTAAAATCTCAGTGGCATTGAACATTTATAGACAGAACTATATAATAATCATAATGAAAAGAAAGTTCATTTATAACATCAGGAGTGTCAGGTTATACCACATTGAGTTCTGACAAGAGCACACCTGGCCATACTTGATAGGAGGCTGAGCTATAGTTAACCAAGAAAACAATTGATGTAAGGAAGTGTTATAATGGTACTGAAGGCTGACCTTTGATCTGTCATCATTGTTGTCCAGTTCAACTTGAATCCAAGCCTGTTTTGTGTTCAACTGCTCCCACATCCTTCCTAGTGTCCCTCTGATAAATGGTTATTGGAAACTCAAGCTTATTAATGCAAAGTTCAAAGTCCACACTGTATCTGAACTCTGAACAACTGAAGATAGTGAAAGGAACTGAACAAGCACTAGCATAAAAGTAACCAGCTCATAGCTGAAAGGGATTGAGACAAGTCAAGTCAACTTGGTGAGCCTGTGGAACAACACTAAAAAAAATATAAATAAAAACCTATACCATCAAAGTATCTAACCACACCTACCCAGAATATGGTCAAACAGCATCAAGCATCACGCACTGAACAGTAGCTTGATAAAGTACAAAACCTGACATTCTGAATTAGCAAAGGCAAAATGAAATCAACAACACTTATAGAAGAAATGGAAAAATGTTAACGGGAATACAAGCCCTAAAAGACCGCAGAGCTGCAAAGGTATTAATAAAAATACACTTGCACTCATAACATTCACTGAAGGAGAGATTCCAAAACTCATGAAAGTGGTGATTCAAAAGGAGTAATTCCATAAATATAAAAAAGCTGATATGCAAACAAATTTTTAATCTTCCACAGAAAATCATCAATACCATACACATAGACATATAAGCTTTTAAGCATAAAAATAGTTGTAAAAGACATAAGTAGTGGCAAACAGCAAAATAACATTGAAAGAAGAGCAGCCATCATATCAACATATAGGAGAAGAAATACTGAGTGTCACATGAATTCACATTTATACACAAATGGATCAGAATATTCAACACTGCAGAAGAAATCTACTCAAAATACCATCTTATATGTTTATCTTTACAGCATTTATCCAGTATATGTGTGTGTTTATTGCGGGAGAGACAATAGGACTGAAGAATAAAGGCAGCTTGTCCAGTGCAGCTGCCATGGGGGTGGGGTGTTTGGGTCAAAGTTTTTATTTTACCCCCGATAGAAACATTTTTTTTTCACTGCAGAGACTCAAATCTGTATTCTCCTAGCACAAGCTATTGATTCAGCCAGCCGCCCATCGCTCAAGTTGCAAATGTAAAAAAAAATTACACCTTTAGTTCATTTCCGGTTGGATCCAAAATGGAGGAATTATTTTTCTCTGGCTTGGTGCAAAAGCTTTGATCAGAGGTTTAACAAGCCACTATCATAAAAACGATTTTGTTAGTGAAATGTAAACCTGATACAAAAGCCTTTTGTACTTAACTTCATCAATTTAAAAAAATCATTCAACAGTATTCATAGAGATTCTTTGTGGAAAATTCTGAAGCAATATGGCTTACCATCAAAAATAATAAATATTATTAAAGACATGTATGATGGCTACACATTTGCAGTTCGAACAGAGGAAGGACTGAACGAATGTTTCCCAATAGAAACGGGTTAAACAAGGATGTATTTTATCCCTTGTATTTGGAGTTGTTATGGACTTCATAATGAAGAAATGCTGCACTGGTAATAAAGACATCGAATGGATACAAGGAGACCATTTGGAGGACCTTGACTTTAGCTGATGACATAGTTCTCATCAGGAGTCAGATAAAAACGATGCAGGAAAACACAAACGAATTATTATCAATAGCCAGCAAAATTGGGCTTGAGATCAACCATGAAAAGACTAAGCCCATGAAAAGCTTAATTCAAACAGACAACAAAATATACATGGAAAACAAACCAGTGGAAGAGATCAGTCGCTTTATCTATCTTGGAAGTCACATTGATCGAGAAGGGGATACAAGTAAAGAAATTAGAATCAGAAAAGCTAAAGCAGCAATGTCTTTCAGAAGCCTTGAAAAGTTGTGGAAATTGAAACTCATCAGCACAAACACAAAACTTAGATTATTCAAATCAAATGTACTATCAACCCTTACTTATGCGTGTGAAAGCTGGAAAACAACAAGAGATATAGAAACAAAGTTGAACACATTTGAAAATAACTGTCTAAGGAAGATACTTAGAATAGCACGGAACGAATTCAAAACAAACGAAGAAATTAGAGAAATCGTCAATCAACCACTAATATCTTCAGTAATCAAGAAAAGACGAGGGTTATATGTTGGACATGTGATGAGGAGAAGAGATAATAACCTAATAGTAAAGTAAGCCCTCAGTGGGAAACAACAGGTAAGAGGAAAAGAGCAAGACCCAGAAAGACACTGAGAAGAACATTGATGAGAGGAGAGGCAAGAGCAGAAGGAATCGGCTCCATCAATGAGATAAGCTGCTTGCACAGAACAGAGACAAATGGTGAGATTTGATAAAAGATCTTTACAAGGATTGAAAACTACTAGAATAAAAATTTAGACAAGAGGAGTATCTGGGTCCACGTCCTATGGGCCGGTTACGGCTCGAAAGGTCAATAGATAAATAGATAGAATCATTACACCTTCCTCACAATAAAGGTACAGCTTATAAAATTTTTAATACCCGTATGTCAACAGGATTGTCATCAATGTCGACTTCATTCCAACCACCTGTCATTTCCTCAATTTCATCATGCTTCTGGCGCTGTTCCATCAGCTCTAGCTCCATGTCCTGTAAAAGAGAAGCAGATATAGAATGAAATATCAATGCTGCCAAAAAGATTTTTTAAATGGCAGCTGAATAAACAGGCATTTAAAAAGTTTTCCCCACACCTCACTCACTTGATAGGATTTTAGCTCTTTCCTTACCAAAGGGAAAAAAAACTAGGTCTTTACCACACAAGAAGATCTGAAGAATAAATAATTTATTTTTTATTTTCCCACTTACCAGTCGTATCCTAGGTTGTCTTTATAAGTAAATCCTTTCAGAAATAATAATTTAGGACACACAAGGTTTAAATAAGAGAGTTACATAGTTTTCTTTAAAAGTCTGAGTGGAAATAGTTCAGAAAATGTCTAATAAATCAAGAGCAGCAAAAAACAGCTTCAGGGTTTCATGTGTTGAAAACAGATTTATCTGGCTCTTGGTATTGAATACGTTAATGACATAGTTTGTAGTCTTTATCTTCTTTTTCTCAGACAACAAGCCAATCAGTAACAGACACATTATTCTGTACTTAAAAAAAAAAAATTATTATTTAATATAATATCTAGATAGCTATCGATGATAGAAATAAAAAAAATATCTCATTCGCGTCTGTATGCCAATTATTTAAAAAGTTATGAATTTTTCAAAGTTTGTGCTTTTTTTTGTTATGATTGTGTCCAGTCAGCTGTCAAAACATGTAATACAAAATGAATATAGATCAATACGCCCCCCCCCCCCCATTTAGGGACAAAACCGCTGTGATGTAAGCTAATTGATGCAAATTTTTAAAAAATTATGAGATAATTTAATTGCTGACAGCAAAAATTTTGGCTACTATGTCACCTTGAAATTTACAACATTTATGTAAAAAGGACATCGAATCTAAATATCCATTCTATTTTATCTTTGATATCTTTAAATTTATGTCACAATGCTACTGACCACTCTAAGCTGATTTTGCACGCCATTTTAAATGGCTGAAAGAGAGCATGTCAATTGTCGATGTGCACCCAAACTGATAACAAGAACTTGGCCAGTGATATCACCTTGAAACTTACCCCACTTATGTAAAAGATGGATGCTGAATCTAAATATTCATTCCATTTTAAATGTGCAATTTTTAATTAGTAGCAAAATGAAGAAAATTGACAGACTAAGCATGAAAAAAATATATTTAAAAAGAAGCAATGGGAATTCTCATGGTCGCCATTTTTAGTATGAACATCTCCTTGATAGAAAACCACTTCTGGTATCCTTATAAACGTGATATCCTGTTCTAAACATAAACACACTATTATGCTGCTTCCAAATGCCATGGCATGGACAAAGTTCTCAAGGTTGAATGGAAAGCCCGGATGTACACGTTTTCAGACATACACATTCTTTATGTAATCTTCAGATTTAAACAAACCCTAAGTGCATATATGCAGCTTATTTGATCTATACAAACTCGCAAATTCAAAAGAATGAAATACAAATAAAGATAAAATATTGATTAAGGATGGGAATGCACAAACCATTATGTCGCCTCTGTCCTCCTCTCTGTTACCAGCAAGACCATAGGTGGGAATCTCACCAAGATTTCTACAGAACTCTGAAGTAGAATTGAGAATGATATTCGCGCTTGCTTGATTCTGAAGATTACTGTGTTCTATTTCAGGTTTAATCTTTTCAATGATCTATGGATAAAAAGGAAGCATAATATTCAAGCAAAGGAAATCACGTACAAATCAATGTACTACAAGTTCTTCCAAAATAAATAGTGAGATTAACGTAATTCTGAAACATTTAACAAGATATAATAAACCTTCTTCATCTCCTAAGAATCACAGGTTCATTATTACCACTAGTCCTCATTAGAGGCACAATCTGTGCTGCCCTGTACCATTGTCTAGTTTAGTTAACAAGTCATCTCCTTTGTACATTTGATATGTCCATTAAGTGCTAAGTGCCCTGTATGCCATTCAGCGTGTGGAGTCAACTCCAGTTCTGTGTTGATTTGTTATTCTTCTATGTCTCCCAAGCTAGCTCTCCTTTCTGGCACCTTCACTTTGTACCAATGTGTTTTACTACATGAGGTGGCCAGCACAAATATTTCGTCATCTTTTATAACCAGATGCTTTGATGAAATGAGCCTACAACTGACACTAAGTATTTAAATTTGTCAACTTATTTTAGTTTTTATCAATGTATTTTTATTTTTATAACAATGCCCCCTATGTTATTGGTCATGAGCTCTATCTTTTCAACACTAATCTCCATCCCATATGCAGCAATGTTTTATCTATTCATCGTATCACATCTTTTGGTTATTGCTCTGTTCCTGCTAAATCATCAATATCATAAGCAAACAACAGAATGTTAATAGTTCTGCCTCCAATAATGACATTATGACATAAAGTGATAACTATTTTGTCTGATAAAGACAAAAATCTCTCTAATGAATATAAACCCAGCAAAAAGTAAGTTAACAAAAGTACAGGTTCTGAGATGACATAAATGGAGTTATTTGCGGATCATCATCATTGCCCTCTGAACATGTCCATAGGTGCTCAGATTCCCTCCTCAGCAAGTCTTGCAAATGACGACTCCAGTTCTATGTTGGTTGATAAGTCTTCTTACACGCCCACTAAATTTCTCGTTGTTGGCTCTGCCCATCGCAACTCCCATCTCTTTCATCTGAAGGAGTGACGTGGACTCATGGTTGTTGTTGTCCTGTGCTCTTACCACAACTTGGAGGGCATTGATAATGTCTGCCTGATCCATTGGTTGACCATCCTCAATGATAGCGCAGATAGTCAACCTGTCCACTCTTTCATTTCCCAGTAAATGTCAGAAACATTGTAGCCTCAAACTGAGGGATTTTTCTAGCCTAGTTACCTAGGTTAAATATAACCACCATTTTTCAACTGTGTATTATAAATAGCTTTTCCAAGATTTATTTGGTGGTTTATTTTAACACACCTTATTTTTTTTAAATATTTCACCCACTGTTAGCCTTTGTGAAATATATTCAGAAAAGACAGAAATAAAAAGATCAGACTCACCTGCCTTGAAGAGTTCAACTCCTTTTTTAACTTCATTTTCCTTGTTTTAGCCAGCATGCTCTGAAGTTCATTTTGCACTTCCTCTTCCTCGATAACAACTCCAGACAGGTCCTCATTTGGCCCCACCAAGTCATCTGACAATAAGGAAAGAATGAGAAATTAATCAATTTTGTAATCAACATATTCATCATACATATGCTTGTATAAGACATCATTAATGAGTAAATATATTTATCTGAAATATTACATTAATCTCCTGTAAGATCATACAGTTATACAGGATAATGAAGTTTATATGGAAAAACCCAGACAGTGACATTTTGTTGTACAATCTGCTGTTCATATGTAAAATAATTCTGCAACTTACTTCAGTTATCTTCATATTCAAATATTGTATTTCATATATGGTTCTTGGTTCTTCAATCTGATTTGAAATAACAGAGGATGTGAAGCACAATGATTCCACAAACACTGCATATTTGATGTTTCATTTCTAGTGTAGTGTCACAGTGGGAAACAGTGTTGCAATGGCGCAGTAAATATTAGATTATGAATAAACTAGATAGAACATAGTGTAGAAGCATCACATTAGTTCATCACCACAGAACAAAGTATAATTATAACTCTACACTTTTAAAAGTGATTAGCTCACAAAATATGTAGTCATTATAAATCAACCATTAATACAAATACAGCGACAACTAATTGAATTTATCTAGCTATTGTCCTTTTAGGCCTAATATGGCACATAGGGCAGAATTTCTAAGTCAGCCAACCGTTGCTGTTAAGTGTTAGACATTGCTCAGGACTTTCATTGTGCCTCATCAGACATCCTTGTTCTGGGCAAGCACATCAACTTTGGCAAGGGAGCTTTTGCCTGCTGTAGTTGTCTCTTGTTTCAGTCTTCTTTTTAGTGTTTCTTTAGGCTGGCCTCATTTTCTCTTGCTCTTTGCTTTTGACTGGGTGGTCTAGGTGTAAGATGTCAACCTCAGGTCCTAGGTTTGATTCCCACAACAGGAAGTGGAAATTTTTGTCTTTGAATCCATGGTTTCTTCATAACTTCACCCTCTCTCCTGGGTTGTAAGACCCAATTCTAAGAACTCTCTTGAATAACGGAGGAAAACAGGAGGTCCTGTATGCTCAATGAACACACTAAAAAAAACCTGGAAGTTAAAAGTTGAAAATCGAAGGCCAAGAAATGGATACAGCCTGGGCAAAATTTTTTAAATTAGAAATGTATACATGCCAAAAGATATTGCAGCTTGATTTAAACTAATGACACACTGCACCCATGCACACTGAAATTGGCAATGCTAAGAAGAAGGTAGCATGTTGTGAGTTTCTCTTGCTGTCTCTTCACACCACAAGGCTGACTTATGCCCACTTTTTTCTTGATTATAGATGATATTGTTTGATGTATGGCTATTTCTCTTATTTTTGTATAGTCTTGAATTCATTCCATGATATGTAAAGTATTTCCCTGATGCATTTGTTTTTAAACGCATCTAATTTATTATATATTTCTTTAGTTGTTTTCCAGCTGTCAATTGCATTAGTAAGGGTGGATAATAACTCTGATTTGAAAATCGTGGGCTTTGTTTTAGTACTTACAATTTTGATTTTCATATTCTATCAAGGTTTCTGAAAGTCATTGTTGTCTTCACTATTCTGATTCTAATTTCTTTTTTTCTGTCTTCTTCTTGATCTATGCAGCTTCCAAGATATATGAACTGATCTACTTCTTCCACTGCTATTTCTTCCAGGCACATTTAATCTATCTATCTATCTATCTATTGACCTTTCGAGCCGTAACCGGCCCATAGGGCGTAGACCAAGATACACCTTCTCCTATATGAATTTTTGTTCTAGCAGTTTTCTTTTAAAGATATTTTATCAAATCTCGCCATCTGTCTCTGTTCTGTGCAAGCAGTTCTATCTCATTGATGGAGCCGATTCCTGCTGCTCTTGCCTCTCTCATCAATGTTCTTCTCAGTGTCTCCCTGGGTCTTCCTCTTTTTCTTTTACCTGTTGTTTCCCATATGAGGGCTTGCTTTGCTATTCGATTATTATCTCTTCTCATCACATGTCCAACGTATGACCATCGTCTTTTCTTTATTACTGAAGATATTAGTGGTTGATTGGCGATTTCTCTAATTTCCTCGTTTGTTTTGAATTCGTTCCATTCTATACCAAGTATTTTCCTTAGACATTTATTTTCGAATGCGTTCAACTTTGTTTCTATATCTCTTGTTGTTTTCCAGCTTTCACACGCATACGTAAGGGTTGATAGTACATTTGATTTGAATAGCCTAAGTTTTGTGTTTGTGCTAATGAGTTTTGATTTCCACAACTTTTCAAGGCTTCTGAAAGACATTGCTGCTTTAGCCAGTCTGATTCTAATTTCTTTGCTCGTATCCCCTTCTCGATCAATGTGACTTCCAAGATAGATAAAGTGATCGATCTCTTCTACTGGTTTGTTTTCCATGTATATTTTGTCACTTGTTGGAATTAAACTTTTCATGACTTTAGTCTTTTCATGATTGACCTCAAGCCCAATTTTGCTGGCTATTGATGATAGTTCATTTGTGTTTTCCTGCATCGTTTTTATCTGACTGCTGATGAGAACTATGTCATCAGCAAAGTCGAGGTCCTCCAAATGGTCTCCTTGTATCCATTCGATGCCTTTATTACCAGTGCAGCATTTCTTCATTATGAAGTCCATAACAATTCCAAATAACAAGGGCGATAAAATACATCCTTGTTTAACCCCAGTTTCTATTGGGAAACATTCGCTCAGTCCTTCCTCTGTTCGAACTGCACATGTGTAACCATCATACATGTCTTTGATAATATTTATGATTTTTGATGGTAAGCCATATTGCTTCAGAATTTTCCACAAAGAATCTCTATGAATACTATCAAATGCTTTTTTGAAGTCGATGAAGTTAAGTACAAAAGGTTTTTGCTTTTCAATGTGTTCCTCCAATATAAGTCGTAGAGTGAAAATGTGGTCAAGACAGCTTCTCCCTTTTCTAAACCCAGCCTGTTCTTCACGCATTACTGTATCTATTGAATCCTTTATTCTATTTAGGATGATTTTACAGAATAACTTTGAGGCAACTGACAAAAGTGTCACACCTCTCCAGTTGTTACAATCTCTAAGATTGCCCTTTTTTGGGATCTTAACAATGATTCCTTTTTTCCATTTATGAGGCGTCTTCTCTGTTTTCCAAATGATGTTGAACATTTTTTGGAGATGTATTAAATTCACATTTAATATATGCTATAAAATAATAGCTGAACTTATTGCAGTTATAATAAAACAAAGATGTACAGTTACTTCGGTTCTTCTTCTTTCCTTCCTCATCTGCCTTTCAGCGTTGAGGGAAGATATAATTTGCGGTCTTTTGCTCTTCTGTTCACCTCTGCGGCTGTTATGTTTCCTAGTGCTTCTAATATTCCATCGATCCATCTTTATCGTGGTCGACCCTTGGGTCTGGTGTTCTCACAACATTTGTTGAAGGCTCGTTGTGTTGTGATCTTTCTGCCTTGTCACATGGCCAAACCATTTTATCTGTTGCTTCCTTATACACTTTATGGTTGGGGCTATTCCTAGCTTTTTTCTCAGTTCTTCATTTCTGATCTTATCTCTCAGACTGTTTCCTGTCATTCGTCTAACACATTTCATCTCTGTAGAGGTTATTTTTCTTATTGTTTTTGCATCTAGGGTCCAGGTCTCGCATTGGTAGCACAATGTTGGGATGAAGATTGTATTGTACAGTGCTTGTTTTGCCTCCAGAGTTATTTCCTTGTTGGACAATAATGGTGAAAATTGTCCAATGATTTGACAAGCTTTGTTGCATCTTGATTCTATCTTTGCTGTTTGAGAATTACTTCTGTGATTGTGATAATATTGGAAATTAACTCTACGTTTGCTTTGGCCTCTCTCAGTATATATATATATATATATAAATAAGAGGACAAAGGAAAAAGAGAGATAATTTCCAAAATTAGGAAGAAATCATAATTTTTTCGCCATGTAATGAGAAGGAAACAGCTGGAATGCATTGTGATAACTGGGAAAATTGAAGGACAAAGAGATAGAGGGAAGCAAAGAGAAAAGATACCAGACAGCTTAAGAGAATGGCTTGGCAGAAGATCAACAATAGAAATGATAAATAACTGCCGAGATCGAAAGCTGTGGAGAGACATGATCACCTACACCAGTAGGCATGGTACTTGATGATAATAATATATATATCTTTATTTTAGACAAGCAAATAATAATTTATGAATGCTCACCTTCATCAAGCTCATTTTTAAATGTGTTCTCAGATTTTAAGACATCCGTCACAGTCAATGGACTGTCAGCCTCACTCTTAATCTCCTCAATCTTGACCCCGTCAATGTTTAAATCATCTTCTTCTTCTGCCTGAACACGACCTCGACCTCTCATCCTATATAACAAAAAAATATGTTAAGTGAGGCTTTCACCTCTATGATGAAAAAAAATAGGAATGTACCCACAAAATTATTTATTAATTTTAAAAATGGACAAACTATTATAAATGAGGTCTGATGTTACAGCTCATTAATTGTTAAGCTCTAAAAGATAATTTAATTAATTTATCATTAATAAAGACATTACAAAATTAATCTTAACTGTTTATTTAAGTGGGCTTCACATTAAAATTGTATGCATAAAACAAAGCAACAAGAGCTGATAAAAGATTTTTAAAATGGCGGGTATATTAATCTTTATTGCTCTGCTAAGATAACTTTAACAAAACTTTAGGAATACATGTTATATTAGTTTTAAAATAACAATATAAAATCTATGACTTGGCTAATTATTGTGGATAGAGCAGTCTTTGAATTATAGATAGTTCTCTGGTCCAGAACAATGAAGCTGAATTTAATTTGAGTTTCTGGCTAATAAAACAAATAGATTTTTGTTAAAGTTGTTGAAGCAGGACCTTTGGCTTGTAAATATAAATTAGGACATATGCTACAATTGTTCTATGTTCAAACAGAAACTCTGGCAGATAGAAAAGGTTACAGAGCAGCCAGTGTGGGCCTCACTAGGGAACAATTTGGGGAAGGGAGAAACAATTCCTATCATATCTCTGTGGAAACCTTGATGGACAGGAAACCTCTATTAATTCCACAATAGTATCATCAACAATAATACTAATATGCTACAGTAATATATATATATTATGAAAATGAAACCATAAGAAAAATGGTAGGAACAAAACCCTGTCAAGAATATATAGAACAACAACAACTTATCAACACTATTGAAAAACAAAGCAATAACTATGGAAGCAAAAAGGGCAATATACAAATCAATTTTTCTACCAACTCTGAGTTATCAGTGCCAGAATTGGACGCTGGACTCTAGAACAATAAGAAAGATAACGACCACCGAAATGAAATGTGTCAGAAGAATGACAGGAAACAACTTAAGGGACAGAGTAAGAAACACTGACCTGAGGAAGAAACTCGAAATTGAACCAGCCATCGAATACATAAAGAAACAACAGATAAATTGGTTCGGCCACATAACAAGACAAAAAGAACTAACAATGACTCAAAGAGCCTTAAATAAACGCTACGAAAACGCCAGATTAAGAGGAAGACCGAGAAAGAGATGGATAAAGGGAATACTAGAGTCACTAGGAGGAATAACATCAGAAGAGGCCAACAGAAGAGCAAAGAATCACAGATTGTTTCTTCTCTCGACGCCAACGGCAACAGAGGAAGGATAGAAGAAGTAGAAGAACAACAACTTAAATGGTTTGGTCAGAATGAATCCTCACCAATCACCATCAAGGGCATTCTTCTCGAAAATGCATGGAAAAAGACCAAGAGGAAGATGGATAGATGCAGTGACAGAGACATGTAATAACAAAGGAAAATCACAAATTCTGACAGTTTGAGCAGCTCATGAACGACAAATGATATGACCACAACACCTTTTCGGTACCAGTGAGAAAGAGAAAAGAAAAAAAAAATATATATATAACAGACATCGCATTGCTATATGATGAATTAAAAACAGGAGAGGGAAAGGCATGTAACAGACAAACAAAAATGAACTGGTTAACAGTCTTCATATGGTGTACTGGTTATTGCAAGATTTTGTTAGTCTGGTGTGTAGTGAGAGCTGAACATTAGAATGCCAAATCAAAAACTGTGATGTCTTTTGATTCTATTATTGGAATCACTGGTGAATGTATCATCAAATACTAGTGTTTTAGTCTCTGTACATATTCCATGGCCAGTCAACTGTTCAAACTCTTTGTTTAATGCTCATATAAAGAATTTTTTTTACATTGTTTAAAAATAAAATAATAAAAAGCAACAGAACTATTGTATCTCATAAAAAACAATAAGTCTACAATGTTTAGCTACAAGATCCTACCTAGATCCATAGTCTTGATTTGTGGCTTCAACAGGCAGAGGTAAGAGATCATCAGCTTTAAGGATATCCTTCTTTCTGATCTTTCGCACTTTCTTTTTTATCTTTTTAAATTGAGCAGCTTCCTCCTGTTAAGTAGTTCAAAACTAAACTTATATTACATGTAAAATGATGCAATCAATATTTAACATTATTATTTAACAATTATTCAATCAAAAAATATTATGAACTGTTAAATTAACATGACCTTTCATCTTTTTGTTTTTTTAAGAAATGGAAAAACAGTATTAGTAGCAACATAATCGTTATGCATTATTAAACATATCATGAGCTCTTATAAAACCCTCACTTAACAGGTGAATGTTAAGAATAAGCAATGTCAGACAACTTAGAATATATGAAGAGAAACAAAATAAAAATAACATTCAGGAAAATACATTTTTGTAATATGAGTGTATGTTTAGGATTGAAGATGTGAAATAGTATGATAAAACTATAAATGAGAAGACGGAAGTTCATGAAAAGAACCAAAAACATATCATTGGTAGGAGAATTGTAGAGAAAACATTACCACTGCTTGCACTGTCTGGACACACACCAAGAATACTAGCTCAAGACATTTTCAGAGGATATTTTGAAAATGAAAACAAAGGCAGGTTAAAAAAAAAACAGAGAAAAAAATTATAAACAAATATAGGAAGTAAAGGAAGACATTGATAGAAGTGAAAGATTATCCTATCAACACAAACAGAAAAGGTTTTGTTTTAAAGTCATATCTCAGCAAGAATTTGAGAACAAGTCCAAACCAGAAAGAACCACTTGAAGCAGCAAAAATGTCACTGGTTCTGAACCTGATTCGACTATGCGGCCATCTTTGCCTGCCAGAACAACTGGAAATGCCATTTAAATGTACTATATGAGAGCAAGTCAAAAGCAGCAGCAAATTTGAAAAACCTGGACAAAATATGGAAATAAAAAACACTAAGCTTAGAGTATTGAACTTAAATGTATTATCAACCCTTACCTACACATGTGAAAGCTGGAAAACAACAAGAGTTTAAGAAAAAAACTAAATGCTTTAGAAGACAAAAGCCTAAGAATGATACTTTGTGTACAGTTGAATGAATTGAAGACTAATGTAGAGATGAAAGAAATAGCCATGCAACCAACAATCTCATCTACAATTAGAAAAAATTGATGGACATATCCTGGGGTGTGTTGAGAAGAGACAACAAATGAATTTCAAAACAGGCTCTGATATGGAAAATATTAGGATACAGAAAAAAGAGGAAGACCTGAATAGACACTGAAAAAAATATTGACAAGAGAATCAATGATGGCAGGCATGGGTTTATTTGATAAGATCAAACATCTCTCCCCAGAAATGTGATGGGTGGTGAAAAACACTACAAGCCCTCTGCGATGTCTGGCAGTGCTAGACAGATCAAGATCATATTGCTGTAGTGCCTTACAATAGTAGAATTACACTAAATAAGTTATGTTTTAATAAAGTACTTACAGCATAGTAAATCTTTTACATAATATAACAATTCTACTAGAGAGAATTTATAATTTACACTTCTTTATTTAAAATATTGATTCATGAAAATATTACAAAATAAATATTTAAATGAGTAAATAATCACATTTTCACATTTAAAAAATACTATAAACATAAAATACAAATACATCTACATTTATAAATTATATACTTTCTAGCATTTAAAGCTTATTTGATTTCTTAAAATAAAGCTGAAGACATTAACATTAGCCATGCATTAATTCCAAGTCACAAGACTCAAAAATGAAATACTTTACCATTTCCTCTTTACTCAGATAATCTGTGGCTAGTATAATAGCTGGAGCCTGAAGGGATTGCTGCAAAAAATAAATAAGTTATAAAAGGTAATGAAGAATCCAGTGTGAGAGATATAATCTAAGTTGCATATATTTTATATTTGCATAATACAGTAAAGAAAAAAAAAATAACTGCAAAATAGTCTCTAAAAGAAGACAAAATTATATATTGCAACTAAAGTCAACTAGATAAAAATGTAACAAAAGAAAGAAATAACTGACCAAAAAAAGCATACTTAAGATGGACACTGTGGATAGAAAGATGTAAAATATAGTACGATGCAATCTGCTAAAAATAGTTATAGTTATTCGAAACCTGGTATCACTGCAAATGAATTAAAATTCATAACTGCTCAACCACCCATGCCAGTGGAATCATCAGAATTAACTTTTCATTGAATATCCAAACAAAGAAAGGCAGCTACAGTCACTATCGTAGCAAACATAGCACATGTCAAAAGACATACTGCAAAGTAGCACTGACAGTGAACGCAACTAAACTGTCCCTTGTCATATGATATAATTTATTGTAAGCAATCTGAATATAGAAACACAATCCGATAAAACACACAGCTCACGGTGTGCACAGAGCACTAATCTCAGTAGCTCCTGCAGCAAGCTGGACTTGGAATATGAGGAAACTGCAACAAGGAACCTTTCAAGAGAGTGCTTCAATGGCTCATTACTGTCTATCCGCCATATTGAACGAAAGTCCAATCTGCTAATAAATGATCGAATAGGGACAAGATGATCAATATTAATATACTTACGCTCATATTTTATGTTTTAATTTTACATTTTACAACATGCTGTCACCTCAGGAAAATATTTTGTATACCATGGAATGAATTCAAGACTAAGGCAGAAATAAAAGAAATGACAAAGCTTCCAAAAAATACAAGAAAATGTGGTGGTCAAATGTAGACCATGTGATGAGAAGAGACACAAGAACTTCAAAGCAAGCCCTCAAATGGGAAACTGAGGGTAAATGAAAATGAGGTCGACCCTAAAAAGAACACTGAGATGAGAAGCAGCAAAAGCAGGTATGAGATCCCATGCCAAGGTTGAGAAGATTGCCCAGAATTGGGACCTGTGTAAAGTCTGACACTAAATAGCTAAGGTTGTCTGACATGGAGAGTCTAGAATTTCTGCTCTGTGTGCCATCTTCAACTCAAAAGGACAATAGGTAGACAGTCACAAATGCACCTGGAAAAGACAAGAAAATAAAGTGACTTACTCCTTGTGCTCTCAACTGCTGTCTAATTTCTGCCATACGTTTCTCATGTGCTGCATCATAGGCACCACCCGAACCTGGAAGAATGGTAGCATCCAATATCAAAACACATCAGAAAATGTTCCACTTTCAATAACAAAATCTCAACTAAACATATATCTACACACCTAATAAAGTAAGCACAATGCATGCACGCCATGATAAGGGATAGCTAATTGTTTGTATTTGTCAGTGTTTTTCTTCTGTATCTTCATATTATATATATATTTTATATCATCATCAAGTACCATGCCTGCTGGCGTAGGTGATCATGTCTCTCTTTTGATCTCAAAAGTTATTTATCATTTCTGTTGTTGACAAGTCATTCTCTTAAGCTGTCTGCTATCTTTTCTCTTTGCTTCCCTCTATCTCTTCATCCCTCAATTTTCCCAGTTGTCACAATATATTCCAGCTGTTCCCTTCTCATTGCATGGCCAACAAATGATGATTGTTTATACATATTTTATTTATATCATCATTAAGGTTTATATCTGCAAAGTAGTCTTTCAGAATAACTTTGGCTGCCTGTAACAGCTCCAGTTAACGGAACAGTGAAGTTTGTTTAATGTAGTTACATTTGGCTAGTTTGCATCTCTCAAAACATTGTACTACTGCAGTCTTGTAATGCTTGCCAATATGTACACAAGTTTGTGTTTCCAATCTTGAACTTTATGTCCATGTGAAGTGCATTGTCCCCTGTTCCTTCTGATGATGTTGGTGGTAGTCATCTTTTTTGGGGTTTGGTACTTCTGTCCTTTGCATGTCTCAAAATAGATTGTTTTGTTTTGATGAGGTTTAACAAAGTTCATCATCATCATCAAGTACCGGGCTTAGTGGCGTAGGTGATCATGTCTCTCCACAACTTTCTATCTCGGCAGCTATTTATCATTTCTGTTGTTGACCTTCTGCCAAGCCATTCTCTTAAGCTGTCTGTTATTTTTTCTCTTTGCTTCCCTCTATCTCTTCGTCCCTCAATTTTTCCAGTTGTTACAATATATTCAAGTTGTTCTTTTCCCATTACATGGCCAAAAAATGATGATTGTCTCTTCCTAACACTGGAAATTAGCTCTCTTTTTGCTTTGACCTCTCTCAGAACCTCTTCATAGCTGTCCATGGTATTCTCAACATTCTTCTGTAAAACCACATTTCTACAGACTAACAAAGTTTGTAGAAATGTTTTAACAAAGTTACCAAACTTAATACCTCAGGAGATACACTTCCCTCTCTCTCACCCATATCCCAGGTGTGGTGAGATGTGGCTGGACCTGTGACATTTCATTTAGAAAAACAATACTTCTTGCAGATAGGGAGGTGATAGACACGACAGCTCACAAAATAAAATGAATATCCTGATCTTGATCCATCTGGAGATGTCGCATAGAGCTTGTAGTGTTTTTCATCACCCATCGCTATTCTTGGTGAGATGTTCAATTTCATCTAATGCCTGCCAACATTGCTTCTCTTATTAGAGCTCCTTTTCTGTGTTTCTTTAGGTTTTCCTCTTTTTCTGTATCTTGATGTCTTCCATAGAGAAGACTGTTCTGGAGTTCTGGAAACAGTACATGTCCAACTTCTCTTCCTAAATGTAGAGGAGATCGTTGGTTGCATAGCCATTTCTCTTATCTCTATATTAGTCTTGAATTAAGTCCATTGCACACAGAGTATTCTTCTAGGGTATTTGTCTTAAAAAGAAGTTGTTTTCTCTCAATCTATTTTGTTGTTTTAGAGCGTTTACATGCATAAGTAATATGTTTGAAAAAAAAAAAGTAAAGTGCCCCAGTCATGCCAAGTGGCATATAGGGAAATATGGTGTTAGTGACCCTATATTTTACAGACCTTCAGCACATGATTTTTTGGGTAATGTGGTCAGTATTACGCCCGTGCTGCTTTACTTTCCCAGAAAAAAATCCAGTACCTATTTAAGGCTGGGTAAACCCAGAAGCAGTCGGTTGGGATTGAACCCTACCCCTTGTCCTTTGTAGTCCAGTCCACTAACAACTGAGCTATCGCGGCTCCCGTTATACGTGTGAGCTGAATATTATAAGTTTGGTTTTCTTGCTTAGTATCTTTGATCATATTAAATTAATATACTAGATGTCACATATACTAAACTTGCAAAAACACCATACACATAATGTGGCATGGTCATTGAGAAGAATTAAGTATAGGGACCTTGCAAGTTAAAAGAAATTATTTGTATTTTCCATTTTTTTAATTCAATTATTATTTAGATCTATTAATTTGGAGCACTTTATTAACAGCAAGTTCAAAGCAATGAGATGGCAGACATATATATGTCTTTTCTGAGAGTTTAAAAATTCAGGTTGAGCTTGCAAGTATCTTTGTTGTGCTATTTTTAACTCGCGTATAATAACATATATTAGACTCATGAGCCATATGACTAAAATATTACTAAGAATAATCATGAGACGTGTAAGGAACAAAATAAAACCAGAAATAAGTGAGGAACAATGTGGATTTGTGGAAGGAAAGGGCACCAATAATGCAATATACATCTTAAGGACATTGATAGAAAGATCTATAGAGGTAAAGAAAGATCTATATATGTGCTTTGTAGACTACACAAAAGCATTTGACAAAGTAAAGCATGTGGAAATAATAAATATGCTGGAGAAATTAAACATTGATGGCAAGGATCAGCAAATCATAAAAAACATGTACTGGCAACAAACAGCAGCTATACGAATTAACAACCAAACAGGACAATTCCAATATATAAAACAAGGAGTCAGACAAGGCTGTGTTCTGTCACCGGATTTGTTTTCACTTTACAGTGAATATATTATGAGATCAATAGTAGACAAAAAAGGAATTGAAGTCAACGGTCACAACATAAATAATTTGCGATATGCGGATGACACAGTCTTAATAGCAGAGACAGAGAATGAACTACAAGAAATGATGGACATAATAGTAGAAGAAAGCAACAAGAAAGGTCTCAGTCTGAATAGTAAGAAAACAGAAGTAATGGTTATATCGAAGAAACAATCATCACCATCATGCAGCATAAAAATAAACGAGACAAATCTGAAACAAGTACAACGTTTCAAATACTTGGGCACAATAATTACATCACATGGGAGATGCACCACAGAAATAAAAAGCAGAATAGCTCAGGCCAAAATAGCATTTCAGAAAATGAAAAATATCTTATGCAACAAATCTATGTCAATAAAAATGAGAAAGAGAGTTCATCGGTGCTATATAGAACCAATTCTGACCTATGGAAGCGAATCATGGACAGTAGACAAACAAATGAAAAGACGATTAGAGGCCACAGAGATGGGATTTCTCAGAAGAATGTTGAAAGTTCCCTGGACAGATAAAAAGACCAATGAGGAAGTTCTCAAAGAGGACAACACAAAAAACATCAGAAAGAAGCATCAGAAACATTTAAAAAACATCAGAAAGAAGCAATCAACATTTTTCGGGCACATCATGAGAAGAGGAAAGTTGGAATACTTGGTTACAACTGGCAAAATAAAAGGAAAGAGAGATCGTGGACGACAAAGAGAGAAAATACTGGATAGCTTGGTGTCATGGCATGGAAAACAGTCAACAACAGAACTGATATGATGCACTGTAGATAGAAGATTGTGGAGGGACATGATCGCCTACGCCAGCAGGCATGGTACATGATGATGATAATAACATAACATGTGTACCTAAACCAGAATAAATATTTCACTAACTCTTGTGTATATGCTTAGACTTTTAACACTATGCTCAGTTTAGCGTACAGTTACACAATTATTCAAAAGTCTGTTACTTACCCAAAGTAAAAGAGTCTTTCTTGACGCCATCAATCTCTTCATCATATTTTGAGAGCAAATTGTCTGGCTTCAGCTATTTATGTGAAAAAAAAGTATTTATAAATGTCATAATTTCATAACAAGTTAAAAATATTATTGGTTCACACACACGTGTGTTGGGTGGGTGAACAATAAATTATAGCATAGGAACACTATCAAATAGCAAATACTTTATGTAACACAGGAAAAGTAAATTTAAGAGAGAAAAAAAGGTGAGTAAAAGAGCAAAAAAGGATATTAATGTATAAATGATATAGCAGTCAAAACACTGTATAGTCAACCAAAATTATGACAACTGAGTTGTCAAAAAAGATAAGGATAATGCATTAACAAAAATGTAAATTTACATTATGCCAAAGAAGAAAAAAAAGTGAGCCTACCATTCCATATTCATCAAACTGAGGCTCATCGTATGGTTTGTAATCAGGTTTCTGTTTCTTGTTCTCCACATTTTTATCTGCCCTTTCATCATCTTCAATGTTGACATTCATTAGAACATCTTCGTCATCATCATCAAGAACACCTGAAGATAATGTACTGTACAGTAATACTTGTCATGGATTCTGAATGTTCTATGACCTAGGCATCAGAAATATCTAATGTTGAAAAGCTCTATGAAGCTATACCAAGTCATTGCAAACTCATAGTATTAAACATCAACATTTGATGGTGATATAAGTTGGTGCTCTTTCTTAGTGTTAAATTTAATTTTTAAAATGGTACCAAAACAAATTAAAGCTAACAATATTCTTCTTTTAATTCTTTAAACGACCGAAACAGCTTCATATGTACATACTTTATTATATATTATTATGAATGTATGGGTATCGCATGTGATGTATGTGTGTATAGCTGGGAAAAAAAAAATTCTTTCAGGGTTAAAATAAAGAAATGTGACCCAAACATCATAATCATAGAGTGAATGCACTGGGTTTGCAACTTATTTCCAAGTGTCATAAAGAAACATCTCAGGCACACCTCAGAAAAAAAAAACCAACATCCAGTCAAATCATATGTGGAGTGAAATCAAATTTCTTTCCCTTAGTCATTCCTTATCATTAGGCAGATGAGATCATTTATTGGACAAAAAAGCTTGGGCCCAGGAAGGTTCAAGATGAGCGTAGGAATAAATCCTTGGCAGCTACCAATTTTTAAAAATTCCTATCACTTTGACTAAATTTTCCCCAATTGAAGGTTTACTTTAAAAAAAAAAAAGAGAACTACTAAATACAATTAAGACAAGACAAATGAAATTTTTGGGGCATGTTAAAAGACACAACAGCCTACGAAAAGTAATATTGGAAGGGAAAATACAAGGTAAAAGAGGCAGAGGCAGACCAAGACTAACATGGACGAGTAACATCAAAAGATGGGCAAGTCAATCTATGTCAGCCTGCACCATCAAAGCAAAAAACAGAGTAGAATGGCGATCCATGATAGCCAACCTTCGCTGCGGAGAAGGCACTCGATGATGATGATGAAGGTTTAACTATATGCACCATCAGAGGTACAGAACAAGCAGGAAATTCACAGACTTCCTCAACAATATAACACATTGCATATACAGAGGGTAAAAGTCAATAGACTGCAGAATCAATAACCACATGATAAAACGTATTCTCATTTTAGAAGTTAAAAGTAGTTCTATATATATATATATATATATATATATATATATATATATATATATATATATATATATATATATAAAAGAAAATTGTCTTCAATAATTTTGTTTGTTATTTGTCCACAAGTTAACACATTTAGAGATTAATGACAATAGTTTACTAATTGCTGTCCACAAGTTAACACATTTAGAGATTAATGACAATTGTTTACTAATTGCTGTCCACAAATTAACACTATTTAGAGATTATTGACAATAGTTTACTAATTGCTGTCCACAAATTAACACATTTAGAGATTATTGACAATAGTTTACTAATTGCTGTCCACAAATTAACACATTTACAGATTAATGACAATAGTTTACTAATTGCTGTCCACAAGTTATATGTTAATACATTTAGAAATGAATTATGTTTGTCGAATATTTGCCCACAAGTTCACACATGTAGATGTAAATTAAATGAAGATTATAAGACAAGTAAGTACCTTTGTCCTTTAAAGTAAGAATAACATCTCTGCCTTCAGCAAACTTGTCTAAAGCATGTTCCACCTTCAACCCTCTCAAGTCAAAAGATGAGTAGTTCTGTTTTTGTTCAGAGAGAGATATAAATCAAAGTTAATGGTCACTCATTGATTCAAGAATTAAAATACAATTACATTCTGTAATCAATGTAATATCTTTTTGTTCTGAATGGAAGCTTTCTATATAACCTTTGAGAAGAGTAGTAATTCTTATCATGTCTGTTTTATTTTTTGTGACAAGCTTATCTGTTATAACATTTACTTGAATTATTATGAAAAGTGTCATGATTTATTTTGATATTTATCATGATCTATTATGAAAGTAATTGTATTATGAAACAAGTAAAGATCTTCTGCACTTTAATTACACCAAAATTACAATCTATTAATGACAGCCTACACACTTAGTTCCACTCTGCAGCTAACTTCATTATTAATGTATAAGTTACACACAAAATATATATATATACAATTGCTATTGTTCTTCAAAAGTCACCTTTCCAAGCACGTAACATCAATTAATTTTACCTTTCCAACTTTCTTCATTTCTTGCTCCACAAGATTTCCAATCCCAAAATCTGCATCCATTTCCTCTAACATTTTAGCCTGAAATTACACATCAGGAAAACACACTAACTATGTATGATCAAGAAAAACTGCTGCATGTTTGTGGCTACGACTAAAACATTCATAGATGTTTTAAGCTTAAAAAAGTGTATTATGTCATTGTTATTAACAAACTCAAATGAAATTTTCAAATGAAAAATGTCACCTTTGTGATGATCATTTTCTTCTTCTATTCCTCGGCCAATTAATGACAAATCTTGTGCAACTGTGTATGTCAACAAAATCTCTTCATCTGGCACAGCAGATGACCAATCTTCACAGAGTACCCCAAGTTTGACATACATCAAACAGCATTTTTGCCTCCAATATTGTCCACCTGTGTTACCCCCCTCTTCTGCTGTTATTTTTGGGCAATATTCTTAGTAATGGCTGTTAGCTTGTGTTCATAGCATGACTTCACATCAAGTATCCTCTCCATAGGGTGTAAATCTTAATCACTAGACACCAAACCACCACTCTCTGTTGACTGCTGGTTCACCTATTAAGGATGATCTTCATTGGTTATTTGGTTATGGAAGGCCCCGGTATCACTGCAAACGAATTAAAATCCATAATTGCTAAACCGCCCATGCCAGCGTAATCATCCGAATCTCGTCTCCCAAACAAAGAAAGGTAACTGTAGTCCACATCATCATCGATGATCTTCCTTGTTTTTAATCACCTTCAACCTCAGTCTGCTAGTTTAATACAGAATTTATATGTAGTTGAGTTACCCTTTAGAATAAGCATGTGAACTTCCTGTTGAATTCATTGATGTTATAACACAAGAGTCAGAATGCTCTCTAACCAAAATTTGTGAGGTGTCACCTATCTCTAGAACTATGTACAGCAATGGTATTGGTGAGAGTTACTAATTCAATTGGTTTTCCATGGCTAAACTACCTCATATTTCAGCTTTGGGTTGACAAGACTTAACTTTTTCCATACGTTTCCACGCACTGTGTGCCATGCCGATTTCGGTCGCATACATTTCGCCGCACAGTGCGTCACTCTCAATTTGATTAGTGTGAACCGTCATCAAATCATATTTTTTTTTATTTACATGTCTTGTACCATCTTGTTATTGGTGAAATAGTATATAAAAATTAATATATAATATGTTATAAGTAGTTTGATTCTTAAAACCATGAAAAATTTTGTTTCTGGATTCTCATTCATTGCATCGACAAAAAGCTTCTGTACGGAAAGAGTTCATATTCTGAGATAAGGTACCACTTAGGGGATCACTAAACCCCTAGTTGAGAATTATATGTGATTAATAACATGACAACATTTAAATCAATATGACGGAAAGAAGTCAAATTAATAACATAACAACATTTAAATCAATATGATGGAAAGAAGTCAAATTAATAACATGACAACATTTAAATCAATATGATGGAAAGAAGTCAAATTAATAACATGACAACATTTAAATCAATATGATGGAAAGAAGTCAAATTAATAACATGACAACATTTAAATCAATATGATGGAAAGACGTCAAATTAATAACCAACAATTTTGGTAGTTCTAATAGTAAGGTGAAAGAACTGAACTGTAATTGTCTTCCCTATCCTAGTTTATTAAAATAATTTATGCCAACAACAGTACTTGCCATGATCAATATTACGCAACACACATTCTACACTTGAAAGACATATTATGCTGGACATAAACTTATTCATTACTATGGCTACCTTCTTTAGTTCAGCCTATTCAATACCACTGGTCCTTGTGATTGGCTATAATTATTAATTATTCTCACTCTAGATGTTTCCTCTTTTAGTCTAACCTTACTGACTAAAAAAAATTGAACAGTCTTCCTGTGCATCTGTTTTTAGTTCGCTATTTTATGGTAGTAAATCATTGTAGTATGGTGGTAAATCATTTGCAAAGCTGTCCGCTGTCAAATAGTCCCTCTACTTTATTATTTTTCTGTCCTTCACACTATTCTGCTACATCTGACATTAATCACCCCTCTTTATTCTTCCCTCTGGAGTATAGCTGTACTGTGCAGTAGCACTTATCATGGATTCTGAATGTTCTATAGTCCAGGCATCATAAACCAAATGTTGAAAAGCTCTAACAATCTACACTAAATCATTGGAAACTCATAGTATTAAACATCAACATTTGAAGGTGATATAGTTGGTGCTCTTTCTTAATGTTAAATGTAATTTTTAAAATGGTACCAAAACAAATTTGAGCTAACAATATTCTTCTTTTAACTCTTTAAATTCAGAATTATTGTGCTGTTTGGACAGAATTATCTGACCCTTTGTGAACAAACCCAATGTCATCAAAAATTAAAACCTTTTTAATAAACTAAGTTTGTAACTAAACGTATCAAATATGAAATTAAAGAAAAAATATGGCACAACATGAAAATAATATATGTATGCCATAAAATCAATGGAGTATGTATTTAAAAAGTGAACAAAAAGTAAAGTAGATTTCTATATAAGAAATATAATTAAAAATGTACATCCACTTTGGAAATCAAATGCACATTACACACATGGTTATTTTTTAAAAGAACTTTGATATCTGGAAAGCGAAATAATTATCAATACTAAGGTGGTGTAGTCTGTAGTCTAAATAAATGGAAAAAAAATTATGAACTTATTCAAGCAATAAAAAAAAACAGCACAGCTCCTATAATTTAGGGTTAGAAAATGGATGCTGAAAGCGTTGTTCCAGAGTTAAATATATATAAAATTCACTAAATAATTTCTCTTTATTCTTAAAAATCCTACCCTTTTATCAGCCATTTCCTTCTCTGCCTGCAATTTTCTGTTTCTACTGACCCAAGCAGAAGCACTTTCATCTCCAGAATCACTATCACCAAGTCCTTTCACCTTTCTGAAAAAAAAAATGAACACATTAATATTGTTGTTACTGAATAAATATAAGATATTATTACCATTCAATACTATGACTTAACAAGAAGGTCTAACGAAATGATAACAATAATAATTATAATGTTGACTTACTTTAGTTTTGCTTCACGATCACGTTGTCTCTTTTTTGTTGCCATCTTTTCCCGCAATGCTTCTGTCTTCTTTTGTTCAGATATATTAATGGCCGGAACATGGACAGCATCCTGTTTTTTAGACTTAGCATCATCTCCTGTTCATAATATATCAAAATGTTCTATTAATGTCGAATGAATACTGTAATTTAATAATATATGGAAATATAGAAGACATTACAAAAACATTTAAATAGACTTAAATATTACAAGCACTCAATACAAAATGAAAATCAATTTCAACAAAACAGAAGTCAGGAATATCGCAAAAAAGAAAGTCTGGTAACAAATGACAATTCACAAGCAGCAGAAATATGCTCAAGATGCAAAAATGCTTGTCAAATCATTGGACAGCTATCACCACTATTGCCTAACAAGGAGATAACTCTAGAGGCAAAACAGGCACTCTACAATACAATCTTCATTCCAACTTTGTGCTACTAATGGACTCTAGATGTGTAAACATAAGAAAAATAACCACTGCTAAGATGAAATGTGTTAGAGATGAATGACAGGAAACAGCTTGAAAGATAAGATAGAAGATAGAATAGATAAAAAGACAGAATAATTCTCGTTATAGGGTACATAAAGAAAAAACAGATAAAATGGTTTGGTCACACGAAAAGGCAAAAAGATTAAAAATACAACATATCGAGCCTTCAATAAACGCTGCAATAAAACCAAACCCAAGGGCCAACCACGAAAAAGATGGATTGATGGAATATTAGAAACACAACAGCAGCAGAGGCCAACAGAACAGCAAAAGACCACAAATTATATCTCCTCTTGACACTGAAAGACAAATCAGAAAAAGGAATACTGTAATAAAACATACTATTGACAGCACAAAACAAATTCTTATTTATTCTCAGCAAAAGGAAAAAGTAAAAAAGAAAAAATAGCCCTCTCATGCCACATATATATATGTACATAATATATACATATCCATAACATATAGGAAATATTGTGTAAGTGCCATATTCTTTTATAGACCTCTCTTCTCTCTTTACTTTCTATAAAAACCCTTGAAAGTCAAGGTAAATACAAAGCTATAGCTCTTGCCATTCTGACAGCATCAACCATACCAATTGATTTTGTAGTGTTTCTTTGATGTTTAGGTCCAACTTACTTACTCTGCATCTGCCATGGGCTCTTATTTCATCTCTTCTTTTAATATATGTTTTTTATTGTATGTAGTTCATAACTGATTCAATGCCCAATCTCTCTCATGCAACATCATTTTTTATTCTTTTCTGGACACTCCAGGTGCTTTTATCAAACATCTCATCTATATAGACCTTCAACACACAATTTTGTGGTTAATGAAGATTGTATTACACCAGTGCTGTCTTTCACAGAATAATCCGGTACCCATTTAAGGCTGGGTGAGCCTGGAAGCCAGTCTCTTGTCCTTAATAGTCCTGTTCACTAACCACTCAACCACAGCAGATACTTATTCTCTGCAACAATGACGTAAACCATTTTTGTAAGTGACAGTAACAATCAATTAAAAAAATTGAAATTTATTAGGTATCCTTTTGGCTGTTGAATATGCACCTATTTTTTACTCTATATAAAATTCAAGCACACTCTTTCTTTCTCACTCATTTACACAGGCACACAAACACTAACTTACAACATACAGAGAGAGAAACAAATCATACAGTCATATTGACTGAATTGTACCCCATAAGTTATGGTTTTAGTGAAACATACCTTTTGTAGCTGATACATCAAGTGGTTTCAGTCCAAGTTTGGCTCTCAAGCGGCTGAAAGATAACATTTTAAATTGTTTCTGATTAAATCTGATCATCATGAACCTTGCTATTTTTTAAATATGCAAACAATTAATTCCCTCACCCACATCTGACTTGAGTGTTTCAATATTTTAATTTGGTCTTGTTTTCCTAACCATCTTGACATTCATATCTAGATCTTTCTTCCCTGTCTTCCTCAAATCTATCTATTGTCCTTTCGAGCCGAAGACGGCACATAGGGCAGAATTACAATCTCAAAAACAGAAACCTTGCATGCCAAAATGGCACATAATGCAGAGATCACTGCTTCTAAAATGTATGGTTCTGTTTCCATAACAATGCTTTTTACAATGACAGCTTGTCAAGCCATCAATCAACCTACTTAGTCACCTCTTACGACATGCCTGGAAGGTCACAGTATAACTATTCTCTACTTCCAATTCTAAAATACTTCCTCAAATACTCTGGTCATATTTACATTTGTCACTGGGTTTTCAAAGTCTACCCTACTAAGTATTTATCTAATTAACTTTTTTGTCTACCTATCTATCTTTCGTTTGCCTGAGGTATTGTCTATATTTGCAATGTCGTTTCCTGTATACATTTTACTGTTTTTTTTTTTTGTTATTCTTGCAGTGACCTATTTAGTTTTGTCAATCTTGTCTGTTACTTTCTTTCTTTTTTTTTAATTATTTTATGTAGTATTCATTTTACTGTAATATCTCTTCACTGATTTCTTAACTGCCCATAATGCTTGGTACATTGTTGTCCTACATTTTATTTTTTTTCTCTTCACTTCTTGTACAATTCCTCTACATACACCGCTAAACATCAATTTTAATGAGCACAACGAAGAATATATAACTTTTAATTATAAAATCTAATTTATCTGAAGCTAAAAAAAAACTGTGATAAAAGGATCTTTAATTTTATAATCAAATGCAATAATAAAATTCAATTGGTATTTATTTAAAAAGTGGTATTTATATTATTAAAAGCTAGGCATGCTTAATTTAAGTTCCAGTGTCAAATAAATTTAATTAACCTTTATTTAGAATAGTACCCTAACTTGCTAAAAAGAATTAATACTGATAAACATCAGTCGCGAGCGAGATGGATAGAAACGATCTAGGTATTTTAGGATTAAGCGAAATGCGCTGTCCTGGAACAGGTAGGAAATCTGTTGATAATAAAATAGTTTTTTTCTAGAAGGGAAGATGGAAAACACCGTGAAGGAGTAAGCATAATGATGACAGACATAGCTGTAAGAAGTTTATTAGAATGGGAACTGGTAAATAGCTGTCTGATACGAACACGCTACAAAACAAAACCGAGAAGACTTTTAATTGTTCAATGTTATGTGCCTACAAACGAAGCTGATGATGAAGTTAAGGACGATTTTTATAACCATCTACAACATCTTATAAACAAAATACCAAAACACAATCTTTTAATTGTAATGGGAGATTTCAACACCAAAGTGGGAAAAGACAACGCAGGAGTGGAGCATGTAATGGGAAGAGAAGACTGTGATACTACAAGTCAGAATGGAGAAAGATTAATAGAATTATGTTTAATAGAAAATTTAGTTATAGGTGGGACATTATTTCCACACAAAAATATTCACAAAACAACATGGATATCTCCTGATGATAGAACCTCAAATCAAATTGACCACCTATGTATTAAACAACAATTCAGATCATCATTCATAGATGTAAGAGCATACAGAGGTGCTGATGTTAATAGTGACCACAACCTGTGCACTGAAAATAAGATTAAAATTTTTAAAGCCAACAGAAGAGATCAACTACACATTAAATTGATAGTCATAAACTGAAAGATGAAGCCATAAAGGAAAAGTTTAACATAGAGCTAAGTAATTGTTATACAGCACTCGGTGAAATAGACTTAGATATCAATGAAATGTGGGACTCACAGAGCAAAATACTAATGACAGCAGCAGAAGCAAGTGCTGGATTGAAGAAAATGGAAAAACGAGCTTGGATCTCAGACACCACGTGGAAATACATCAAAGAAAGAAGAGAAGCGAAGAGAGCCATGACTAATGTAAAGACAGATCTTGGAAAGGTTCTGGCAAAAGCAACATACACAGAATTAGACAACAAAGTGAAAAGTTCAGCAAGAAGAGATACAAGAGCTTATATAGACAACTTGGCAGAGAAAGCAGAGACAGCTGCAATTACAGGAGACAGCTGCAATTACAGGAGACAGCAGAACTCTTTATACTGTACAAAAGATGCTGACAAACACCTATACATCCAGTGGAACACCAATTCTAGACAAAGGAAAGACACCCCCAGAAATCAAACCATTGCTGAACAGCATTTAATTATAAATACCAGGAAAGACACCCCCAGGAAACAAACCACTGCTGAACAGCATTTAATTATAAATACCAGGAAAGACACCCCCAGAAAACAAACCATTGCTGAACAGCATTTAATTATAAATACCAGGAAAGACACCCACAGGAAACAAACCATTGCTGAACAGCATTTAATTATTAATGGGGGAAAATTGAAAAAATAGAAAAAAAGGTATGGTAAAAGCTGTACGTGGTTAGTAGACGACACAGATTTGAATGACGTTTCGGCTTAATAGGCCTTCAGCAGGAACAGACAAACAACAACACACACAGATATGTAAGTAAATATAACGAATCCTACACATGTGCAGTTCAAACAGAGGAAGGCTGAGCGAATGTTTCCCAATAGAAACTGGGGTTAAACAAGGATGTATTTTATCGCCCTTTTTATATGGAGTTGTTATGGACTTCATAATGAAGAAATGCTGCACTGGTAATAAAGGCATTGAATGGATTCAAGGAGACCATTTGGAGGACCTTGACTTTGCTGATGACATAGTTCTCATCAGCAGTCATATAAAAACGATGCAGGAAAACACAAATGAACTATCATCAAAAGTCAGCAAAATTGGGCTTGAGATCAATCATGAAAAGCTTAATTCCAACAGATGACAAAATATACATGGAAAACAAACCAGTGGAAGAGATCGATCACTTTATCTATCTTGGAAGTCACATTGATCGAGAAGGGGATACAAGCAAAGAAATTAGAATCAGAATAGCTAAAGCAGCAATGTCTTTCAGAAGCCTTGAAAAGTTGTGGAAATCAAAACTCATCAGCACAAACACAAAACTTAGACTATTCAAATCAAATGCACTATCAACCCATTGTGTTTGCATGTGAAAGCTTGAAAACAAGATATATAGAAACAAAGTTGAACACATTCGAAAATAAATGTCTAAGGAAAATATTTGGTATAAACGAGGAAATTAGAGAAATCACCAATCAACCACTAATATCTTCAGTAATAAAGAAAAGACGATGGTCATATGTTGGACATGTAATGAGAAGAGATAATAACCGAATAGCAAAGCAAGCCCTCATGTGGGAAACAACAGGTAAGAGAAAAAGAGGAAGACCCAGAGAGATGCTGAGAAGAACATTGATGAGAGAGGCAAGAGCAGCAGGAATCGGCTCCCTCAGTGAGATAGAGCTGCTTGCACAGAACAGAGGCAAATGGCAAGATTTGATAAAATATCTTTAAAAGAATTGAAAATTGCTAGAACAAAAATTCAGATAAGAGAAGGAGTATCTTGGTTTACGCCCTATGGGCCGACTACGGCTAGAAAGGCCAATAGATAGATATTTTAAATACACTAAGAAAATCTGATGCCAGCATAGCAAGGCAGGTACTGTTATGGAACCCTCAGTGGAAGAGAATGGCAGGAAAGCCCAGAAATACAAGGAGAAGAAAAGTAATGGAAACCTTTAAGACAATGGCCTTGACATGAAAGACGTAGAGAAAATGTTGAAGAATAAGGATGATTTTAGAGAGCTTTCTGTGACCTTATCTCCAGAAGTGGGTCTAAAGAGGTTTGATTGATATTTTAAGCAATGTAACAAATAAAAAAAAACCAAACTAATGTTTCATTGGATGATTCACATCACCATAAAATAATACAACATAAACTTACTTGGTCTCTTCTATGCTTAGACTTATACGTTCTCCTGAACCTTGGATTGGCTGTGTTTCCTCTCTGGGTTCTGTTTAAAACAAAAACATTTGATTAACATTTTTATTATGATTAAAAATTGCACAAAATATGAAATATCAAAAGTAAAATGAACTCAAAATTAGTGAGTTATTCGCTCCTCGAGGTAGCAATATGAACAGAAAAGAAAGTACAAAAGGAGTTGTTATAATAAGAATTAGTAAACTAGAAGTGCTTTTGTACAGTTTAAGAACATCTGGAAAACCAAGGAACTGCCTTTAACAACCAAACAACTGTTTAACACAAATGTCAAATCAGTTTTTTTGTATATGGATCAGAAACATGGAAAACACAAACCAGGAGTGTGAGGAAACTGCAGATATTTATTAACACTTTCTCAAGGAGAAGAGGATACTTTGTATCAGATGGCCAGACACTTTGAAAAACACCCATAGCCACATGCTAAAATAAATAATGAAGTTGGTTTAAGCTCAGATATTCAAAACTCCATAGCACCAGCAAAAAATCTTGAAAGAAATTAGCTCTAGCTTACACAATGGCACACATATCTACATCTATATAAGAGGGTTATCTGTCCTCAATGCAAAATTATTGGCTGTATTGAAGCACAAACAACACCCTATAATCTTGAAACTGGAAGCAACATGCATTATTTTGTTAAGCTACAATCAATTTAAAAGAGCATAGTTGAAATTACAATCATTATTTATAATTTTTAATAAGGTATTTTAACTAAAAAAAAAGTATTCACTATATTAAGTTTATATTGATATATCACTGGATTAAGTTTATTAGGGTGTAGAAGATAACAACAAAAATAGGATTCTGGAATGTACAAAACAAGAGATATAGAAACAAAGTTGAATGCATTCGAAAATAAATGTCTAAGGAAAATACTTTGTATAGCGTGGAACGAATTCAAAACAAACGAGAGAATTAGAGAAATCGTCAATTAACCACTAATATCTTCAGTAATAAAGAAAAGACGATGGTCATATGTTGGACATGTGATGAGAAGAGATAATAACCGAATAGCAAAGCAAGCCCTCATGTGGGAAATAACAGGTAAGAGAAAAAGAGGAAGACCCAGAGAGATGCTGAGAAGAACATTGATGAGAGAGGCAAGAGCAGCAGGAATCGGCTCCCTCAGTGAGATAGAGCTGCTTGCACAGAACAGAGACAAATGGCGAGATTTTATAAAATATCTTCATAAGAACTGAAAACTGCTAGAATAAAAATTCAGATAAGAGAAGGAGTATCTTGGTCTACGCCCTAAGGGCGGCTAAGGCTTGAAAGGTCAATAGATAGAAGATAATAGAACTGTTTTCAGTACTGACACTATTGTCGATTCAATCAATATCAAATTAAAGCCCTTCTGATTCCTTATGCAAGCGTAGACCACAAATATCCATCCATTCTAATCTTGGATATTTTCGCTATTTCTTCCATTCTAGATCAGTGTTCATGAAGGTTTCCATGACTTTTTAAAAATGTATCCTTGGTTTTCTCTTTCGCTGTGGATTCCATGACAGTACTATGAACAAGCTGGCATCCAACTCTCTTAGTATGTTGAATCCATCCTTTTTTTGTTCTCAGACAAATTTCATTTCTGATCTTGTCATACTATGTGATGCTCAGACTTTTTCTAAGACAGTTCTTTATAGATGTGTGCTACTTTTGTTTGGTTGCATTATTTAACATACATTTCTCTGAACCATATAGTTGGATTGTTTTTACAATTGTATTAAAATATATGTAGAGAACAGGCAAATAATTGCAATTCTGCGGTAAAGCTGGTAGCAAGGAGCCAGTACTAGTGGGGTGTGATATAAACACTCCAAGGTATGGTGACAGCTTTACAAGGAAGGTACAAAACACAATACTTACGTTTCGACCTGTGGCCTTCTTCAGAATACAGGGACAATGACAACAAACGGTGAAGCACAAATATCTATAATTACATGTCCAATGATAAAGTATAGGGAGAGGTGGACGGAGAGAGGAAAAGTAGGAAGGTGAGATAAAAAAAAAAGAGAGAGAGATGTGTTACATGAGGAGAGGTAGATGAGTGTAGAAATATATAAAATCGTAAGATTAGAAAATGAAAAGGAGCTAGAAATTAAAGAGTGAAACGTAAATAATGTGAAAAAAAAGTGGGTGAAAAAAACAGCTAAGTCATTTTTATATACTTTTATAGATACATTATTTACTTTTTATGTTTCACTCTTTAGTTTCTAGCTCAGGTGACAGGATTGTTGGTAATGTTAATCTATCTCTTAACCTCCTCAGACTAGTACTAGTCACCTCCATGCATTATTGCATGACAAGTGCCAGTTCTCCCCTGACATATAAAGCCATGTGTACAGTACAACTGAAATATCAATTTATGAATATATGATAATAATTAAAAATAATAAAAGTATATTACGAGTTTAGTGTCCCAAATTATTTCTGCTCAGAGTAACTCAGTAACGTCCCCTTGCACTTCATTCAGTACAATCAACTGAACTTTGCTCCAACCCAAAACCTTATTGACAAAAAAAAAATTAAAATGCACAAAAACTAGAAACAGTTGATGATGCAAGTATGTCCTGGTTGTTCAGCAGTTGTGGGAAAGATCACTCATTTAGCAGAAATAATTTGGGATACTAAACTCGTAAATTACCTTTTATATATAAAATATACATATCGATTGATGTACACATGATTTATAAGATGTTTCATTTTCATACCTTGATCTCGGCGATCTCTACTCCTCTCATGTGAAAAGCTTTGATTGTAATCATTTCCATAACTCCTGTCATCTGAATAGCTAGAGTCTTTCTGCAAAAATTGTGCCGATTCTCTCTCCCAATCATTCAGTGGAGATTTTATTTCATCTACTCTGTGTCTTTTTTTCCGTTCTCTGGAGCGAGACCTAGATGAACGACGTTTTCGTTTCTTTTTACCTTCGCGATCCTTTTCCTTGTGTTTTTTAGATGATCCCATTATAGTTTAAATTGAAGGCTATACTATATATAAATATTATTATATATTTAATTATAATTTATATATTCAATATATTGAATTGGTTTGTCACTTCTAGTTAGTACTACTGTTCAGATATAAGCGTGAGAGAGAGTGTGTGTGTATGTTTATCAAGTGATTATGATTAATAAAATTAGACTAGCATTTTCCTCGTGACGGACAACTTGACTTATTTATTATTTACTCTTATAAAACTACGAACCCGAACTCGAACTGTGAAGTGAAGTCACTGGAAAGCGAAAAAAATGTAATCAAAAGAAAAGTAACTTCTTAGTAAATTTATATTAATTAATAATAATATTCTAGCAACACTGCATTTCCATAAACAATTCATCAATGTCAGATGAACAAGCCATGTTGTAGTGACAGTAAAGTGAATGTTGTCCAACAACAGCAAAAAATATGTTATCGTTCTCCAAGCGTTTCCGGAAGTTAGGTCCGGAAAACTTTATCCCGAAGTGAAAGAACAATACTGCAGAAAATAATTTTCGCAAGTGGGTACGTAGATATTAATTTTCATTAAAGATACGTAAGTACATTTTGTGTGATGTGTGTGTGCATATATATATATATATATATATATATATATATATATATATATATATATATATATATATATATATATATATATATATATATATATATATAATGGAGTAAAAGAAACCGACCCAGAGAAACACTGAGAACATTGATCAGAGAGGCAAAGAGGCCGTCCCAGGAGAACACTGAGAAGAATATTTCACCAGAGAATCAAATGCAGCATCAATCGGACAAGAATTTGAAAGATATTCTGGTTAAGAGCCATTTCTCCCGCTCCGACCATCAACACCTGGGTATGGCACCTTGTGGTCGTAACTGTATCACCTGCGCCTATGTGCTCCGCACTAACTCTGTCTTATTCCCTAATGGATGGTTCGAGATTAAGCATGGCTTCATATGTGTGTCCCGTAACATCGATTATGCCATCATATGCCAACGATTCCACATGACTTATATTGGCGAGTCTGGGAGACGATTAGCGGTCGATTTTGTGAACATCTACGAGATGTTCAACAGAATACTGGCACTCCAGTGTCTTCCCGTTTCGATTCCTCAAACCACAAGGGCAAAGACGACATCCGTATCACTGGTATTGTCATTTGCCACTCTGGCGACCGCAGCCGGTTTGCTTTGGAGAATCGCCTTATAGTCCAGTTTGGTTTGCTGATCCCACGTGGCATGAATGTATCTCACCCGTACACAGTTTCCCTTTAGTTGCCCCTTCCTTATTGCATAGCCTTCTCGTCTGCCCATGGTTGGGCACTTTACTTTATCTACTATGCCATGCTATTCACAGTTCTCCTCCACTAGACCCCACTGCGATACTTCGGTGGACTCCTATACCTCTTTTGTCTGTGCTACTTACCTTTCATATGTTTTTTTTTATTATACCACACTCTCAGACATCTCATTCTTTCTTTCGAGTATCCGTTATTCTTCTGTTATATTCTTTCTTTTGTGTATGCACACTGACCTCGGTGTATACTCTTCTGGATATGTGGGCGTTATGCACACATTTCTACACATATATGATTTTCCCCGTATGGGTGTGCATATGCATGTATGTGTTAATTTTTATGGGTATTGTTATATATATATATATATATATATATATATATATATATATATATATATATATATATATATATATATATATATATATATATACATGTATATTTACATATATTAGTATGTGCTTATATGTTTGTTTATATATATATATATATATATATATATATATATATATATATATATATATGTATATGTATATATTTGTGTGTGTGTATACCTGTAAGTGTGGGCTTAGATACTTATAGAAATTGTCAGTGTCTTTGCAGTCGAGATAATCTGGACAGTGTTCCCCCCACCCACGTATTTTTAGAACTCTTTACACGGTTCTAACCCTCCGACCAGCAGGGAAATTACAGCTACACCCGTGAATCCTTCTTTCTCATTAAGGCCACGGTCCACGACACAGGAGATAAATTTTTCTTTTCTTAAACCAGTTTCGATTATTTTGTTTTGGGTGTTTCATTACTAGTTAGCTATGTATGATTAATTTGATTTACTTACATACCAGTGTGCGCGTGTGTGTTGTTTGTTTGTTCCTGCTGAAGGCCTATTGAGCCGAAACGTCGTTCAAATCTGTGTCGTCTATCAATCACCTAAAGCTTTTACCATACATTTTTTTATTTATTTTGTTTTTCAATTCACCTCCGCAGCAGAAATTGGTTCCCTCATGAGATCGAGATTTAGTTATTCTATTGACCTTTCGAGCCGTAACCGGCCCATAGGGCGTAGACCAAGATACACCTTCTCCTATATGAATTTTTTGTTCTAGCAATTTTCTTTTAAAGATATTTTATCAAATCTCGCCATCTGTCTCTGTTCTGTGCAAGCAGTTCTATCTCATTGAGGGAGCCGATTCCTGCTGCTCTTGCCTCTCTCATCAATGTTCTTCTCAGTGTCTCCCTGGGTCTTCCTCTTTTTCTTTTACCTGTTGTTTCCCATTTGAGGGCTTGCTTTGCTATTCGGTTATTATCTCTTCTCATCACATGTCCAACGTATGACCATCGTCTTTTCTTTATTACTGAAGATATTAGTGGTTGATTGGCGATTTCTCTAATTTCCTCGTTTGTTTTGAATTCGTTCCATGCTATACCAAGTATTTTCCTTAGACATTTATTTTCGAATGCGTTCAACTTTGTTTCTATATCTCTTGTTGTTTTCCAGCTTTCACACGCAGACGTAAGGGTTGATAGTACATTTGATTTGAATAGCCTAAGTTTTGTGTTTGTGCTGATGAGTTTTGATTTCCACAACTTTTCAAGGCTTCTGAAAGACATTGCTGCTTTAGCTATTCTGATTCTAATTTCTTTGCTCGTATCCCCTTCTCGATCAATGTGACTTCCAAGATAGATAAAGTGATCGATCGCTTCTACTGGTTTGTTTTCCATGTATATTTTGTCACCTGTTGGAATTAAACTTTTCATGACTTTAGTCTTTTCATGATTGATCTCAAGCCCAATTTTACTGGCTATTGTTAGATATTAGCAAGTCATAATCATTGCACTCCGAACATGTCCATAGGTGATCAGATCCCTTCTTCAGCAAGTCTCGCATTGTCCAGCGACTAGCGACTCCAGTTCTGTGAAGTCTTCTTAAACGCCCGCTAAGGTTCTCATTTCTGGCAGTGCCCATCTTTACTCCCATCTCTTTTATCCGAAGGAGTGATCGAGATGATTGTACAGAAAAGAAACAAATGGCGAGATTTCATAAATGTTTTCTGCAGGGGTTGAGACTAATAGAAAGACAATTTAGAAAAAGAGAAAGAGTATCTGGGTCTATGCCCTATGGGCCGGCCACGATCGAAAGGTCAATAGATAGGTATATATTGGAGAACAGGGACTTCTGGTCAATATGACGGATAGGCGGCAATGAACCGTCGAGGCATTGTCTGAATAGGTTTTTTGTTGCAGTTTCCTCATATTCCAAGTCCGGCTTGTTGCCTGGAGCTACTGACATTAGTGCTCTGTGCACACCGTGAGCTGTGTGTTTCATCGGATGGTGTGTCTATATTTCGATTGCTTACGATGAATGATGATATCGTATGACGAAGGTTACTTCAGCTGCTTTCACTGTCGATGCTAAATGCCTTATGTCTTTTGATGTGTGCTTTGTATGCTACGATAGTGACTGCAGATGCATTTCTATATTTGGATATTCGTCGAGATGTTAATTCGGATGATTCAACAGACACGGGCGGTTGAGCAATTATGGATTTTCATTTATTTGCAGTGATATCTGAATAACTATAACTATAATGGAGAACAAAAGTAAAAATGACACTGCAACTTTCGAGGCAGTACTGATATCAAATTTAGAAGACAAAAAGCGCAGGAGAAAGGAGACAAGGCCATGCACCACGAATACAACTTGCTCGTTCCGTGGATGGATCTGTCTGTGCAATATTGGCAGACTCAACCACGAGAGAAACTGTTCAGCAAAGCAGCATCCAGAATAAGATACTATTTTTACCAAAGTACTGACTTGTCGTGATTGTTTGCTACCAACCCTCTGTCAAGACGCGAAAGGTCATATTATTATTATTTTTATATTTAATGTAGGCTGCTAGAAAGAGATCAAAAGAAGATTAGCAATAACAACACAAAAATTAAACGCCATTAAGAACATGTGGCACAATACTATCAAGGCAGTAAAAATAAAATTACTGAGGATATGTCTCTTATCGATAGCAACACACGGTTGTGAATCATGGACAATCTCCCAAACAGCAAGAAAGAAAATTGATGAATTCGAAACAAAATGCTACAGAAAACTCCTTAAAATACTTGGATACTGCAAAAAAGATCAATAAAGATATATTATAAGATTGAAACATTACAAAGAACTGGCTTATAAACACAATTCTACAGAGGAAATTAAAATACTATTGCAACGTCAAAAGACACATCGGGCAGGAAAGAACAATAATACACGGCATGGTTCCTGGGCGACGCATCAAGAAGGTGGCGGTTTCAAGGCATCAAGCAGATATTGAACATGACAAAAGAAGTGGGAAATATGGCTAGAGATATGGCTAAAGATATAGATTATTTCAGACGGGCTTTGGCGAATGCAATGCTCTGCAAAGGACGTGCGACCTGGTGATGATGATGATGATGATGATGATATATACTAACTTATAATTGGACAAATAGTCAAACTCATCACTTAAGTGGCAGCCGCGATAGCTCAGTGGTTAGTGAACTGGACTACCACGGACAAGGGGTAGGGTTCGATCCCAACCGACGGCTTCCGGGTTCACCCAGCCCTAAATGGGTACCGGATTTTTTTCTGGGAAAGTAAAGCAACACGGGCGTGATACTGACCACATTACCCCAAAAATCATGTGCTGAAGGTCTGTAAAATATAGGGTCACTAACACCATATTTTCCTATACTCCACTTGGCGTGACGGGGGTACTTTTTTTTATTTTTTACATCACTTAAGGTGGGGTAAGGAGGGTGTTTGCCCTGCTATCATGATGAAGTGGGTCTAACAGGTGGAACTATTGCGCCACTAGAAACTAGAATGATCTCATGACTGGAAGACCTGCAAGTAAGAGCCGCACTCAAAATTATAAATACCAGGATAGACACCCCCAGAAAACAAACCATTGCTGAACAGCATTTAATTATAAATACCAGGAAAGACACCCCCAGAAAACAAACCATTGCTGAACAGCATTTATCAACTGGAGAAGGAAAGATAATGGTTTTAAAAATTCATTTTTAATATTTTCTTTAAAGATATTTCGTAATCAAGTCGCTATGTAGCTGTTATTTCTATTCACTTGCATCTTTGTTTGCGTGTGGTGTCCATCGTTCCGGCTGAACCTACTTGTTTGCCACGTTTTGATTTTGCGTTGTCCCCCACCCACGTAAATAACCATAACAATTTTTCATTTTTTTTATTGTCCCCCACCCATCCCTGGCAGAACCCATAGACAAAGTGGACTCAACATTGTAGGTCGACATCTCGAGAATGGCAACTCCTATGTCTAACCACCGCCCCATGAAGTAGTAGCAAAGTCATCATCATCAAGTACCGGGCCTGCTGGCGTAGGTGATCTTGTCTCTCCACAATTTTCGATCTCGACAGTTATTTATCATTTCTGTTGTTGACTTTCTGACAAGCCATTCTCTTAATTAAGCTGTCTGTTATTTTTTCTCTTTGCTTCCCTCTATCTCTTCGTCCATCAATTTTTCCAGTTGTTACAATATATTCTAGTTGTTCTCTTCTTATTACATGGCCAAAATGATGATTGTCTCTTCCTAATATTGAAAATTAGTTATCTTTTTGCTTTCTCTTTTTGTCTGTTGTCCTATTGTCCATGATTCGCATCCATATGTTTAGACTGGCTCTACATAACATTTAAGAACTCTTTTTCTTGTTTCTATTGTCAAAAATGGATTGCATAGTTTCTTCCTCATTTTTTGGAAAGCTGCTTTTACCTGAGCCATTCTATATCTCACCTCTTTTAGTCATTTTGTCAGGTCGGATAATTGTACCTGCTACTTTATGCAGTAAACAGTACAACATGTGCCTGCCCTGCTGCCTTGCAGGTAAGCTCGGGGGAGTAAAAGGCTAAGGGAGGATACCCCGAAGTAAAACAACCCCACTGCCTTGTGGGTGAGTCTTTTTAGTCAAAGGCTAGCGGAGCCAACCGTAAACAAACCGACGGAAGGCAAAAGAAAACCACCGTCGTAACTTCTTTGTACAATCAGTAGCAAAGTACCAAAATAATACGCGCAAACGACGTTTAAGAAATTTTTAAAAAACTGTGCCACATGGAGAAATGTAGATGAAACAACTTGGAGTACTCGTGGAAGAATACTAAAAGAGATACAACAGTAAGGTATCCGACCACACCTAGAATATAGTTAAACAGCGTGGCTCACAACGTCCATCACTACAACTAAATCGTTTAGGCGCACACCGAACAACTCCAAACGTGCTCAAACCTTCTTCTCACTATATCCATCAACGTGTAGCGGCTGAGAACTCCACTTTTGTGATGGTTTTACCCGTCGCCGTCGATATCGGGTGGCAACGGTTTACCAGTCTTCTTTGGATTCATAACAAGCACTATCGTTTGGTTATCGCCCCCTGTTGACATGGTGTTCTTACAATCTACTCAAGGTTTTAGATTCACGTTCATTTGTCCGGATTACTTAGAAATGCGCTAAAAAAAAAAAAAACAATATTAATAAATAAAAATGTAGTAATGCAAGGCTTAAAAACCGCAGAAATCATCATTATTATCACCAATATCATCATTATCACCAACAGTGTTATTATTATCACCAACACCATCAGTATCACCAACAGTATTATTATCACCAACGTCAGCATCATCATCGGTATCAACAACATCATCAGTACCACCAACAGTATCATTATCACCAACATCATCAGTACCATCAACAATATCATTATCACCAACATCATCATTATCACCAACATCACCATTATCACCAACAGGGTTGTTATTATCACCAACATCATCAGTATCACCAACAGTATCATTATCACCAACGTCAGCATCGTCATCGGTATCACCAACATCATCAGTACCACCAACAGTATCATTATCACCAACATCATCATTATCACCAACAGTGTTATTTTTATCACCAACATCATCAGTATCACTAACAGTATCATTATCACCAACGTCAGCATCATCATCGGTATCACCAACATCATCCTTATCACCATCATTATCACCATTATCGTAATTATCGCCATCATCACATAATATCGTTTCTGCTGGAGTTGGTGATCATGTCTATTCACGCATTTCTATTTATATAGCTGTTTATTTATTCTGTTCTTGACTTCCTATCAAACATTATCTTAGTTTGTATTGTATTTTTTCTGTCAGGTCTCTTCTAAGTCTCTCTTTCCCATCAATTTGTCCGTTTGTCAAAATGTACCAAAAATGTTCCCTTCTCGAAACATAACAAAAAAAGAATGATAATTGTTTTCTACTGATGACGGAACTTTCTCTTTGTTTTTTTTTTTTTGTGTGTGTCTTTTTGAAAATCAGCAGTGCTCTGTTTAGCTTTAAAAATATTCTCAATATTTTTCTGTAAAACTACATTTTTGTCATGAATATCGTAAAAGTGAAACAGCACATCAACATAGATAGACGACAGACAACTAAAACATGTAGAGGAATTTGAATACCTAGGAAGTCTCGTGACAAACAACAATTCACAAACAGCAGAAATATATTCAAGATACAACAAAGCTTGTCAAATCATTGGACAGCTATCACGACTATTGCCCAATAAGGAAATAACTCTTGAGTAAAAACGGACACTCTACAATACAATTTTCATCTCAACTATGTGTTACTAGTACCAGTCCTGGACCCTAGAGGTACTCTACTGAGATTAAATGTGTTAGACGAATGAATGATAAGATCAGAAATTAAAAACAGAAAAAAGCTAGAAATAACCCCCGCCATAGAATTTTAAAAGAAACAACAGATAAAATGGTATGGCCACGTGACAAGGCAAAAAGATCAAAACACAACACAACGAGCCTTCAGTAAACGTTGCGAGAACACCAGACCCAATGGCCTACCACGAAAATGATTGATTAAAGGAATTTTAGTAACACTAGGAAACAGAAAAGCAGCAGAGGCCAACAGAAAAAACAAAAGACCAAAAATTATATTTCCCCATGACGCTAAAACGCAAATGAGGAAGGGAAGAATTCCTAGAAAGTGTGGCATTGTGCTCTAACTGAACTGATCTAAATGAACGATTATCTGATCGTTTTTTTATGCTATGTGTACATTTTATGATTTTTTTTTAAAAAAACCAATTCTCGTAGTGTAAGATTTGTAATGTTTTAGATATGTTATTTGGGCTTTAAATTAATGAAATGAAGTGGATTCTCTTGTCTAGGGTTATAATTTTAAAATGAAGTGGATTCTCTTGTCTAGGGTTATAATTTTAAAATGAAAGTGGATTTTCAATTTCATGATCGAAGGATTTATTTAGTAAGCAATAGGTGAAACAAATTTCAGAATTGATTTGTATTCAATTTTTAACACCCTATTACTGTGAATGGTAATAAATATGTTGTTTGTGCTTTCAAATGATTGAAATTAATGTTTAAAAATGTGTATTTTTGGATATACTATGATAAGTACATGGGTTTTGATGTTATTGTTGATTACAAAATATTTTTGTAAAAATTCATTACTTGGATTACTGATCAATAAAGACATGCTATAGGATTTAGAAATTTAAAAAGAAATGGCTTAAAAACACCATCCTACAGAGGAAATTAAAGTGCTATAGCAACGTCGAAAGACACAGCGGACTGGATAGAACAATAATACAAGACATGACTCCAGGGCGACGCATCAAGAAGATGGTTTCAAGACACCAAGCAGACATTGCACATGACAAAGGAAGTGGAAGATCTGGCTAGAGATATGGGTTCTTTCAGACGGGCTTTGGCGAATGCAATGCTCTGCAAAGGACGTGCGATATGGTGATGATGATTATGATATATATAATATAAATATATATATATATATATATATATATATATATATATATATATATATATAAATATATACATGTATATAAATATATATATAAATATATATATATAAATATATATATGAAGTGCGGCGATAGCTCAGTGGTTAGTGAACTGGACTACAAAAGACAAGAGGTAGGTTTCGATCCCAACCAACGGCTTCCGGTTCACCCAGCCTTTAATGGGTACCGGATTTTTTTCTGGGAAAGTAAAGCGGCACGGGCGTAATACCGAACACATTACCACAAAAATCATGTGCCGAAGGTCTGTAAAATGTATGGTCATTAATACCATATTCCATATACGCCACTTGGCGTGACGGGGGAACTTTACTTTTTTTTACTTTTATATACATATATGAACCTGATATACTAGCAACAACTATTTTCCGGGTCTTTACTACCTTTCATGATATTCTCCTTCACACCTCCCTTACCATCAGTGTCTGAGTGTTGGCTGACTCGTTGGATCTCCTTATCAGCCCCCCCCCCCCGTCCTTTATTGCACCCCACTCACTGCTTGAGTAACTGGGGGATGCCTGCTTAGTTTGTCTATCCTGACACTCTCATAGACAATGAGGTTCTTACCTGTGCATATTACGTCAGTCCTGGTCTTACCACGTGACAGTTCATTCACTTGGTTCATTCAACCAGCTTTCTCGCACAGTGAGCGGACGTATTCATTCATATCACAGTTAACTCTCAATTTTTATACAATTTTTAAACATTATTATTTTCTCTACTATCGTATATCCTGTTTCCACCTTTTATCTATCCCTCAACCCTCTCTCGTTTCATCATTTCATCTCTTGGCACTACGATCCAGAAATTACCACATCTGCAGACCCTATTGACTGAGCTCTGCGAGCACCACAGGGTTGCCCTGCAGTGGATCCCATCTCACTGTGAAATACCAGAAAATGAGAAAGCAGATCAGTTGCCAAAGGAAGGTTCAACAGGCACACTACTAGATGCACCGGTTACATACCATCAGAAGAAACAGATAATCAAATCAATCAGAGGACCACAAGTCCCAAATCAGAATGCATTTCGTAATATGAATAGATGTGAACAAGTTATCATTATACACTTCAGAACAGGACACAAACGACTCCACAATCACATGTATACAAAATTCAAGATCGGCACCTCAACTACCTGTACCTGTGGACAAGCGCCCCAAACTGCTGAACACACACTTCAAGACTGCATTGAATATAATAGACCGAGGAAAATCCATTGGCCCATAGATACAACACTACCGACAAAACTATATGGGATACTGCAAGAATTACAAAAGACAGTAAAATTTATACAGGAAACGACATTGCAGATATAGACAATATTTCAGGCGAACCAAAGATAGATAGATAGATCTCTCGTACCCTCTGTCTATTTCTCTTTGATCTGCCTGTCCCTACCATCGTAGATGTAGGAATAGTTATTCGTTTCCCATCATTTGTTGTTCGCATTTTCTGAAGAAGGCCGCATGTGGACAGAAACATCAGTATTCTCTTGTGTTGCTGTAAAGCTGTCACCTTACCTTGTAGGAGTGTTACACCCCACTACTGGTTCCCTAGCAACAACTGAACAGAGCACAAGACTGGATACATTGAAATCATTCTGGAAGGAAAGGAACATTCCAATCTGTTATCTAGAACTAGACTCGCGTGATTCTCGTTATGTTCATTTTATCATATTTGCGACACATGGACCTTGAGGTAACTTTTTACTTCATTTATACTTTGACAAATTTTAAATAAAATCAAACAAAAGCTTGAACTTGACGTCATTAGGAAACCTGCAGCTTGAAGTCAGTGGTGTATTCTCTATGATACCGCAGCTACCGCCGGGACGGGAGAGCCTGAACATATTAACGAAATACAAAAGGAAGTGATAATTTATTATATTTTAAAAAAATTATTATATTACAAATTTTCGAATATTCTATTACACATTTCGTAGGCCAATATGATTTATTTGCTTTGATTTGCATTTATTAAAGCAAGGTTTTCCTCTGGCCACTATAATGTTTGTGAATGAAACGAAACGATTCTACATTGAAACCTCTAGGAGCCAGAGGTACATTTTTCCTCTATCCGAATCTAGTTTAACGACCTTGACATTCAAAAATTCCCTGTCAAAATGATGTACCGGTTGTTGCCGGTTATTATACCGGTTATTTTTAGCTCTAGCCAACCAGAATTATCACAAAGTGAAAGTGAAACTGTCTGATTACCGGGACTTTCTTAGCTATTTATAACTACATTATGCGCATCAGCATCTGTAGAAAGAACTTTTTGTGTTCTCAAGAGAATCAAATCTTATTGTCGCTCAACTCATATACAAGAACGCTTATCTGGTTTGACATTAATGTCATTTGAGAAATCATTTCCTTAGAAACCAGCCCAACAGTACTTTCAGTGACAAAGCATCAATACATTTTCGTCCCAAACAAGACGGATAGAGTTTACATATAAATAAGTAAGTAATTTAAAATATACTGAAGTCATTATAAAATATTACTTTATGTTAGCCTACTGAATATAATGTATGTTTTTATTTATTATGTCAGCGGTAGCCCAGACCCCTAAACCAGTATACAGTATAGCCACTGCTTTAAGTAAGATTACATTGATCAAACTAAGACAACAATTCTCGAGTTTGATCTGGATGTTCATATTCCAATTTACTCCACAAACTCGAAGACCTATTTAATCACATTATTATGTATTTGATATTTATTTCAGAATGAAATGCGCAAAGTTGCCGTTTGATCTCGACCGTGGCTAGGGAACCTGATACTACATTGCGAATAAGTGGGAACGCAACATGTTATTCTGTGGTTTGAGTATTACATTTAGAGTCATCACAATAAGTTACGTCAATAAATGTTGTTAGATGATCCAAGTTACGGTGAGCACTGATCATTTTACGCTAATAAATTTATTTACTTTAGTCTAATCATTATTATTTATTTACACCTTTAGGGTGATGATATTTTGCTTTTAATTTAAAAAAAAATGGAGAAACGAAGTCAGCAGATAATTTAATGGTAAATCCTGGCGTGAATGCTAAGGTTATATATATATATATATATATATATATATATATACATATATATATACATATACACGACTAATATGTAATTTATTTTTGGAGCAAACAGCAATAATAACATATAACAACGATAACTCTACACCCATTGATATAAAGAGAGGAGTAAGGTAAGGCTGTATCCTATCGGCGAGCCAAGACCAACATGGATGAGTAAAATCAAAAGATGGACAAGTCAGCCTATGACAACCTGCACTTTCAAAGCAAGAGACAGCGCGGAATGGCGCTCCATGGTACATAGGCTCAGCTTCGATGCGGAGGCGTCATTCAATGATGATAATTTATTCTTATAGTTTGCGAAATAAAGATTACTGCAATTTACGCTATGTAAAATAGTTTGTTCAATGATTGCACTAAATTGTCATAATTACGTTATAATATCTTAATGACTTCCGTTTCCAAGATGGCGGATCTAGTCCACGTCCTCTCGATCGCTGCAGAAAATGCACCCGGGGTCTGATTAATTTCGGATCTTCATTGCACTTTTCTGCGTTAAAGTCAAAATGATGATATGCTTGATACATCTGTGTCGCTAAGACGAGGTCGTAGGCCGACAACAGTCCGTTTTTGACGAATCAAGTGTTGTGAGTGAGACATTCCACCGTCCAGACTTCATCTGTGCTTTACGTCACATTAGTGCTGTTCAAGACCGTTATTGGGATTCTTTGACGCAAGTTATTTCCACGTTACACATTAATGTAAACTACTTCGTCAGTCGCAGTTTTGTCTCTTTGGGGAAGTTGCTTCGTGTATTGTTCGTCGTAGACTGTTTACACTTGAGTAATCAGACATAAGTCTAAAGGTATCGAGATTATGAGTTTGGCGACATTGTGTCCTACGTCATCGTATTGGTTCCCTAAACCGGCCGTGCGCAAATCTTACGGTCTGCTGTTTGATGTGCAACAAGAATAAATTGACGACTGACTGTGTGTCTATATGTTCGGAATTGGAGGCATCAACGATGGCCTAACATCATCAAGTGCTACGATGATCATCATTTTCGGGAGGACGTGACTTACCGGTATATGGGGATAGGCGGCGGGAACAAATGGAGGCTATGCATGAAATGTGTTCCTTGTTGCAGTTTCCTCATATTACAAGTCGCATCTCTGTGTTAGTCACCTCTAGTGACTCGGGCAGATGGTGCTCGTAAACCTGGGAAGGCCGACCAGCTAAGGGCAGAATCCCCCGACAGAAAAGATCAACTGCTGCCTTGCAGGAAGATTGGGGACAATCAAAGGCTAAGGAAAGCAAACCTGAAAAAATGCTGGCTGAAATCGGATGCACTGGGCCACTGGCGCAGAACACAGTGCAACGTATTAACGGGTGTTCAGTCAGAGTGGATCTGACAGACTCTAATTGTGATGTTCTGTCTGTGGGGGCGATCAACACACTTAGCCTGACAGCTGACTTCATATGAGAGTCTGGAATCCTTACTCTGATTGAGTCCTGAACGCAGAGAGAGAGAGAGAGAGAGATATCTTAGTTATTTACAGGGTAAGTTATGAAAAAACAAAAACGTAGTTTTGCTGTTAATTAACATCCCTTACAGTCTTGTTCAAGTTTATTGCATAGAGACACAGCAAAGGAGGTATTATATAGTTACACTGACCTCCTTCCTGCTATACCTCTACATATCAAAAGAAAAGAAAAAATGACAACTTATTAGTTGAACCAATTTTGCGGTCCTTGCTCAAATGGCCTGGGTAGTTCTCACACATATTGCAAGGTTAATCGATGTTAAATTGCAGTACACTGTTGAGTGTATAAACTGTCACACTGTTGAGTGTACAAACTATCGCACTGTTGAGTGTACAAACTGTCACACTGTTGAATGTACAAACTATCGCACTGTTGAGTGTACAAACTGTCACACTGTTGAATGTACAAACTATCACACTGCTGAATGTACAAACTATCACACTGCTGAATGTACAAACTATCACATTGTTGATTGTACAAACTATCACACTGTTGAATGTACAAACTATCACACTGTTGAATGTACAAACTATCACACTGTTGAATGTACAAACTGTCACACTGTTGAGTGTACAAAAATCACACTGTTGAATGTACAAACTATCACACTGTTGAATGTACAAACTATCACACTGTTGAATGTACAAACTGTCACACTGTTGAATGTACAAACTGTCACACTGCTGAATGTACAAACTATCACACTGCTGAATGTACAAACTATCACACTGTTGAGTGTACAAACTATCACACTGTTGAATGTACAAACTATCACAGTGTTGAATGTACAAACTATCACACTGTTGAATGTACAAACTGTCACACTGTTGAGTGTACAAACTATCACACTGTTAAATGTACAAACTATCACAGTGTTGAATGCACAAACTATCACACTGTTGAATGTACAAACTGTCACACTGTTGAGTGTACAAACTGTCACACTGTTGAGTGTACAAACTATCACACTGTTGAATGTACAAACTATCACACTGTTGAATGTACAAACTATCACACTGTTGAATGTACAAACTATCACACTGTTGAATGTACAAACGATCACACTGTTGAATGTACAAACTATCACACTGTTGAATGTACAAACTGTCACACTGTTGAGTGTACAAAAAATCACACTGTTGAATGTACAAACTATCACACTGTTGAATGTACAAACTATCACACTGTTGAATGTACAAACTGTCACACTGTTGAATGTACAAACTGTCACACTGCTGAATGTACAAACTATCACACTGCTGAATGTACAAACTATCACACTGTTGAGTGTACAAACTATCACACTGTTGAATGTACAAACTATCACACTGTTGAATGTACAAACTGTCACACTGTTGAGTGTACAAACTGTCACACTGTTGAGTGTACAAACTATCACACTGTTGAATGTACAAACTATCACACTGTTGAATGTACAAACTATCACACTGTTGAATGTACAAACTATCACACTGTTGAGTGTACAAACTATCACACTGTTGAATGTACAAACTATCACACTGTTGAATGTACAAACTATCACACTGTTGAATGTACAAACTATCACACTGTTGAGTGTACAAACTGTCACACTGTTGAATGTACAAACTATCGCACTGTTGAGTGTACAAACTGTCACACTGTTGAATGTACAAACTATCACACTGCCGAATGTACAAACTATCACACTGCTGAATGTACAAACTATCACATTGTTGATTGTACAAACTATCACACTGTTGAATGTACAAACTATCACACTGTTGAATGTACAAACTATCACACTGTTGAATGTACAAACTGTCACACTGTTGAGTGTACAAAAAATCACACTGTTGAATGTACAAACTATCACACTGTTGAATGTACAAACTATCACACTGTTGAATGTACAAACTGTCACACTGTTGAATGTACAAACTGTCACACTGCTGAATGTACAAACTATCACACTGCTGAATGTACAAACTATCACACTGTTGAGTGTACAAACTATCACACTGCTGAATGTACAAACTATCACAGTGTTGAATGTACAAACTATCACACTGTTGAATGTACAAACTGTCACACTGTTGAGTGTACAAACTATCACACTGTTAAATGTACAAACTATCACACTGTTGAATGCACAAACTATCACACTGTTGAATGTACAAACTGTCACACTGTTGAGTGTACAAACTGTCACACTGTTGAGTGTACAAACTATCACACTGTTGAATGTACAAACTATCACACTGTTGAATGTACAAACTATCACACTGTTGAATGTACAAACGATCACACTGTTGAATGTACAAACTATCACACTGTTGAATGTACAAACTATCACACTGTTGAATGTACAAACTGTCACACTGTTGAGTGTACAAAAAATCACACTGTTGAATGTACAAACTATCACACTGTTGAATGTACGAACTATCACACTGTTGAATGTACAAACTGTCACACTGTTGAATGTACAAACTGTCACACTGCTGAATGTACAAACTATCACACTGCTGAATGTACAAACTATCACACTGTTGAGTGTACAAACTATCACACTGTTGAATGTACAAACTATCACAGTGTTGAATGTACAAACTATCACACTGTTGAATGTACAAACTGTCACACTGTTGAGTGTACAAACTATCACACTGTTGAATGTACAAACTATCACACTGTTGAATGTACAAACTATCACACTGTTGAATGTACAAACTATCACACTGTTGAGTGTACAAACTATCACACTGTTGAATGTACAGACTATCACATTGTTGAATGTACAAACTGTCACATTGTTGAATGTACAAACTGTCACATTGTTGAATGTACAAACTGTCACATTGTTGAATGTACAAACTGTCAAACTGTTGAATGTACAAACTGTCACACTGTTGAATGTACAAACTGTCACACTGTTGAATGTACAAACTATCAAACTGTTGAATGTACAAACTATCATACTGTTGAATGTACAAACTATTACACTATTGAATGTACAAACAATCACACTGCTGAATATACAAACTGTCACCCTGCTGAATGTACAAACTATCACACTGCTGAATGTACAAACTATCACACTGTTGAGTGTACAAACTATCACACTGTTGAATGTACAAACTATCACACTGTTGAATGTACAAACTATCACACTGTTGAATGTACAAACTGTCACACTGTTGAGTGTACAAACTATCATACTGTTAAATGTACAAACTATCACACTGTTGAATGTACAAACTATCACACTGTTGAATGTACAAACTGTCACACTGTTGAGTGTACAAACTGTCACACTGTTGAGTGTACAAACTATCACAAAGCAAATGTAACATGACCACATTTAATAAAACTGTTAATATTTTCACAATTCTGATGTTTGTTCTCGAAGATTTATTTCTATTAATTATGTTTGCGTGTATGTTTCCCCAAAGAAAGAAAGAAAGAAAAATCCACGATAAATTAATATTTTTTTTTTTAAGTACTCCAAACAGTCAACATGGATCCCTAAGGAAGCACGGGTATCAGACTAGAGTAAATAAATGTATAGCAGAGATCAAACTTTATAACTCTTTAAAGCCTGAATTAATTTGCCATAGAACTAATTTTGTCAATATTGTCTGACTTTTAGTCTGAAATTGTGAACTGCCTAAAATAAATTGAAGTTTAATTAAACCTCAGTCTACATTTTGTTTGTCACAGAATACATTTAATCAACGAATGAGTGTAGCAAAACATAAAAATACTGTTAACAGGATATAATAGTATTTGAATATACTACATTGGAAATGTCAGAAACTATGGCCGTGGGGTAGGTTAATTGCAATCAGTTCTCTGTGTCAATAGCATTGTGATGTAAATAGAGTGTCTGATCTAATGTAAGCTAATGCAAAGCTTTTGTCCTTCTGCCAATGGATCTTTAAATCATTGTTTCATAACTGATGCTAACCCTTTGACAGATTTATGGTTAACTCTTAGTGCTTGGCATCTAATTACAGTAGAGAGAGAGAGAGAGAGAGAGAGAGAGAGAGAGAGAGAGAGAGAGAGAGAGAAGGAGAAAGAGAGAGAGATCCAGTTATAGCATCGTGAGAAATATCTCTTTCTTCACTTCCTCTTGTCGAGTGTCAATGGAGATAGAAAGTTCTTGCTCACACACTTCTGACAGCTTCGACTATTACCAGTTGATGTTGTATCATTTCTTGAGTTGTCCATCTTACTCTAGCCCTGTCTCTTACTCTTCTCTATTAAGATATGCTGTGTATGGTAAGGAATCGCGTGGCATTCTTTCTAGATGGGGAAACCATTCTATTTATTGTTTTTGTATGTAGTCTAGGATTGGTCAATGCCCACTGTTTCTCTCCTCGTTTTAAAAATTTGATTAAAATCAAAATACAGGCGGCTGAACTACTAGAGGCCGCATGAATCACGGCGGGTACTCTACAGGGAAGCTCAGTTGTTAGTGAACTGGATGGACCTTCAAAGGACAAAAGGTTGGGTTCTATCCTGATGGACGGTTTGTGTACACTCAGCCTTAATGGGTATGGGATTTTTTTCTGGGAAAGTAAAGCGACGCGGGCGTAATACCGAACACATTACCCCAAAAATCATGTGCCGAAGGTCTGTAAAAATTATGGTAACTATAACATCATATTCCCTATACGACACTTGACGTGACGGGGCTCTTTACTTTTTATTTTACTGAACTACTAACTTAAAGAAAATAAATAAATGGATAAACTGTTAGTGTACCCAGAAAATGATGCCTCGCGTCAACAAAAATTAGTTCATGACGAGATTTATGAAGTTTAAGCTGGAAAATATGTGGTTTTCATGCATCGTTAAAAAAATATATATGCTATCAAGTTTTTTTAAAATTGATTTGAGCTTTTTTTCTTAAATAATATAGTTTCAATTTGAAAAATAAATTGACACTGATAGACAGAAGTATTACAATAATCAAACACTCAGACTTTCACGCAGCACAAGTTATGAACGTACACATTCTTTTCTGTGTACAGTGTAGTAAAGTGCCCCGTCAAGCCGTCGTTTAGTAACAACAAAACAAATAACACCAGCGTTTAGTAACAACAGCGTTTAGTAACACCAGCGTTTAGTAACAACAGCGTTTAGTAACAACAGCGTTTAGTAACAACAGCTTTCAGTAACAACAGCGTTTAGTAACAACAGCGTTTAGTAACAACAGCGTTTAGTAACAACAGCGTTTAGTAACAACAGCGTTTAGTAACAACAAAACAAATAACACCAGCGTTTAGTAACACCAGCGTTTAGTAACAACAGCGTTTAGTAACAACAGCGTTTAGTAACAACAGCGTTTAGTAACAACAGCGTTTAGTAACCCCGTCGTTTAGTAACAACAAAACAAATAACACCAGCGCTGAAAAACTAAGAATAGCATAATGTTACATCTTCTCAATGTTCATGTATGGTGCAGAGACAAGAAAACAGAACAGAAAATTGAAGCCTTTGAAATGTGGATTTATAGAAGAATAGTTAGAATTTGATAGAAATAAAAGAAAACAAACGATGAAGTTTTAAAACACCTAAAAATAAAAAGAGAACTACTAAACACAATTAGAACAAGACAAATGAAATTTTTGGGCCATGTTAAAAGACACAACAGTCTACTAAAAGTAATATTGGAAGGGAAAATACAAGGTAAAAGAGGCCGAGGCAGACCAAAACTAACATGGACGAGTAACATCAAAAGATGGACAAGTCAATCTATGACAACCTGCATCATCAAAGCAAAAAACAAGAGCGGAATGGCGATCCATGGTAGCCAACCTTCGTTGCGTAGACGGCACCTGATGATGATCATGAAAATAAGCCATAACTTTGGGTCACACATAATCTGAGGTCTAAAAGATTATTCACAATTTGTTTTGAGATAGCATCCCCCCCCCCACCCCAGTATCCCAGTATTTGATTTCAAGTTTTGCGGAGGACATTTTAGTGTTACTTTTTAAAGGTTGGGGAGGGGCCTCAAAGTCTCTTTCAGCTTAAGGTCTCAAGTCTACATCCAGCACTGCGAATACAAAACAAAATTCTAAAGTTGTGTAGCGAAACGAAATATATTTTGCAAAGTGAGTTAATCAAAACAAAATAGAAAATCTCTGACATTGTTAATAAAAAAATATAGTACGAATGAGCTTCAGATTATCGCGGGTTCTCAAAATGTGTACACATTAATGCACAGTCTGGTTTCTTAAAGGGCACCCTTTTGGAGAGTCGATCTGGAATTGTATGACAACCAGCCCATAAGTGATTAAAGTTCCAGCCACCTGAAACATACCACAAAGGAAATAATATTAATAATTAGAAAGTGCTAAAAGACGAAGCTGCAGTCATTGTTAAACCACTCGTGACACAAGTCGATTTCGTGACACAATCGTAATCACTTTTCTTCTTAATTAAATTAAGTAATTAACTATTATTTCTGTATCAAGTCATTCGCCATGGACCGACAAAGCAGTGACCCACGTCCCTCTATCGCTTCACATGTGTGCCGTAAAGATATCTCGTTAGTGTTGCTGCCTACGATATTCATTTCTATTTTGCTCTTCTGTATGAAGGAAGCACCGCCCATTGCTCTCTCTGATTTCCCCCCCCCCCCCTTCCCTTGAGGACCAGGCATTCAATTATCTTGTCATCTGTGTGGACTGAAAGGCGTTTTTCAACATTGATGTACCCCATTAATAGTAAACCCGCCCCCTTCCACTATTGTTTAGCTAATTCCGGCCGCGTTAATTTCTTATAGGACAACAACAGAGTTATAGGTACCTCTGTTTAATGAACCTGCCTGTTATCGTGGTGTGCAACTCATATTTATTGTGCCGCAAGCAGCTCTTGATTACTGATCTTGTTTGACTAAACGATTACTATAATTTCCTGAATTTTTAAATATTGCGTGATCTACAAATGTTGTTCAGTCAGACCAAAAATATTTTGACTTCATTAATCATTTTGTAGATCCCTTTGGTCCCTCCTTCTGCTGTCTCTTTACTTCAAGTATTAGTAAATAAATATTCTCGTCCCTACAAGCTTCTAGATCTTTATTTGGACATGTGATGGGTTTCGTAAATTTAATTCAACAATTTATTTTCGCCCCAACTCATTTACTATGTATATGCAATACCCCTACCCAATCTCTTCTTCCCCCCCCCCCTCCCCCCTGTATTGGTAGAAATGGGTTCAAAATGCGAGTATTCGCGTATAATTGAAAACAGTTTCCATCGTATTCCTGTAGTAAGGTCCACTTTTCACCAGCATCCGTCCCTCACAAGTTTAAACATAATAAACAGATGGTTGATAAAAGGTGCCCTTGACGTACCCCATATTATTACTTTGAATGATACTCTGTACTATTCTATATTACTCTATACTACTCTACACTTCCCTACAAAACTAATAGAGTTTTCCTGTGTATTCCTACATTTAATATATACATTTTTCTTCTTCTTCTTCTGTTCTTCCTCATTTGCCTTTCAGCGTCAAGGGAAAATATAATTTGCGCTATTTTGCTCTTCTGTTCATCTCTGCTCCTGTTGTTTCCTAATGTTTCTAATATTACATCAATCTAAATTTTTCGTGATCAGCCATTGGGACTGGTGTTCTCGCAACGTTTATTGAAGCCTCACTGTGTTGTCTTTTTATCTTTCTTCCTTGTCACGTGCCCATACCGTTTTATCTGTTGTTTCTTTATATATATATGGCGGGGTTATTCCTAGCTTTTTTTTCTCTGTTCTTCATTTCTGATCTTATCTCTCAGGCTGTTTCCTGTCATTAGTCTAACACATTTAATCCTATTAGAGGTTATTTTTCTAAATACAAATCTACCTTAAGAAGAAAACAGTCAGGCAGAAAGGAGCAAATATTGTGGCTTGAAGTAAATTAGCGACACAACTCATCCACGCTCGCTTATAATGGGCGGTAACTGAAAAAAAGACGAAGTACAAGAGCGTCGAGGCTAATAAAAAAACTTATAGATTACTTCTTTTGTTCATTAAGGAACTGATGTTTTCGTCACCGTGCACATTAGGAACTAATATATTCGCTATATTGTAATCTTGAAAACATACATTGATCATCTTGAAGACAATGGAACTAATATATTCGCAATATCGTAATCTTGAAATAATACATTGATCATATTGAAGACAATGGAACTAATATATTCGCTATATTGTAATCTTGAAATAATACATTGATCATATTGAAGACAATGGAACTAATATATTCGCTATATTGTAATCTTGAAATAATACATTGATCATCTTGAAGACAATGGAACTAATATATTCGCTATATTGTAATCTTGAAATAATACAACGGTTTATCTCATTCTATTAGAGAATTTCAGCTATCTGTTACCACAGTGAGATGGCGGGTTTTTTTTAAAAAATGTAATCACGGGTTTGATAATAAATGTGTGTACACAGTTCGTTAACCATCGCTGTAGATCAAGTCTTTATTCGCTGGCTTCGTTAGCAACCATGGAAGCTAATGACCTTACTTGTGCCGACGGTTGGTTTGGGGCAAATTGTACGTTACAATGTCACTGCTATAATGGCTTAGTTTGTGACAAAACTACAGGGACATGCCCAAACACTGACATTTGTCAGCACAAAATTTTCGGACCCCAGTGTCAGTACTTGGATTTTATTTGCAAATATGCCCACAAATCTGAACCTACTTTCCTGTTTGATAACAACGACACCTCATGTAATCCGGACACAGATTCTACATCAGTTGAGGCAACTCTTAATCAATCTTTGCCGTGCTCCTGGTTTAGGATTTATGCGAATGACTTAAAATATCCGGACAGTTTCACGGTAAAACCGAATGGTTCTGCCTCATGTGACAATGTATCAAGGTTTGTAGTTAGTCCGCACGAGTTTGATGCCTTCTGCTCTGGGGCTGGTCTGATCAACAAGTTACGGTTTGAAAGGGCGATAGTTGCAAATATCTGCTCCATCTACATTGGCGGGGGTCGGAAAGTGGCTCTCAAACAGATCATAAACCAGACCGACAAATTTGATGCTTGTTATACAGGAGACGGATGTGGAGAGGCCGCAGTTAATAGCAAAAGAAAGACCAATCTCTATAACAATGACTGCACACACACACAATTGGGAAGTGGAACCAATTCTGTTTACTGGTGTCTGGGCTTTGCGACGCCCCAGGGGACTCACATCATTCGAATCTATCATCGAGCTAGCACTGTGATTCGGGTAAAGAATGCCACTCTAAAGGCTTTCTCTGACAGTGGCGGAGTAGTGTTCCAGTATAATCATATATCATACCCTAATTTATCTGTGAACACTATTGTAGTCAAAACACAAACGTCAATGGCACACATTAAGATTGAGTTCTCACCGACCATTTCGCAGGCCGACAGTGCACTGACGGTATGTGAGGTGCAAACATTTACAGACACCTATTGTCTGGACGAGCATTCTTGGTCGTTTTGTGCAGTGTGTAGTGAGTGTAGTAAAGGCTGCAATGTCATCATCGGTACTTGTCACGGCAACTGTTCACATGGGATCTATGGACACGACTTTTCCGGGTCTTGTCTCAGTGTCTGTCCTTTATTTGAGGAAAAATCTGGAAAATGCCTACAATGTAAACATCTTGGCTATACCTGTAATGACACTTGTCTCGATGGTAATTTTGGGCTACAGTGCGAACAGATGTGTTCTGATGGCTGTGACATCATATGTACTCTCAAATGTCCGGACAACTGTTTCAACGACACCTGTGAACAGTCGATCGGGAATCTGTACATGCAAGAGAACGTTCTATGGGTCAGACTGCACTCTCAAATCTCCGGACAACTGTTTAACGAAACCTGTGATTCCCACGTTCAGAAGAGTCTGCCGACTACAACAAGCCCAAGCATATGGGCACTTTAATGTGTTTCTATCCTAGCCATGGCTCATATCTTAGCTTGTGTGTGCTCGCCATGGCTCATATCTTGGTGTGTGTCATGTTAGTCATATCTCATATCTCGGTGTGTCCGTGTTAATCATGTCTCAAATCTTTATGTGTGTCTGTGTTTAGTCATATCTCATATCTTAGCGTGTACCAGTGTTAGTCATATGTCATATCTTTGTGTATGCATGTCTGGGTTAGTGATATCTCATATTTTTGTGTGCATGTTTATGTTAGTCATATCTCATATCTTTGTGTGTGCATGTCTGTGTTTGTCACATCTCATATCCTTGTGTGTGCATGGCTATGTTAGTCCCATCTCATATCTTTGTGTGCGCATATCTATGTTAGTCATATCTCTTATCTTTGTGTGCATGTCTATGTTAGGCATGTGTCATATCTTTGTGTGTGCATGCCAATGTCAGTTATATATCATATCTTTATGTGCATATTTATGTTAGTCATGTGTCATATATCTTGATGTGTGTCAGTGTTAGTCATGCCTCGTATGGCTGTGTGCATGGCTGTATTAGTCACATCTCTTATCTTTGTGTGTGCATGTCTGTGTTAGTCACATCTCACATCTTTGTGTGTCCATATCTGTGTTAGTCACATCTCACATCTTTGTGCGTGCATGTCTGTGTTAGTCACCTCTAGTGACTCGGGCAGATGGTGCTCGTAAACCTGGGAGGGCCTACCATCTAAGGGCAGAATCCCCCTACAGAAAAGACAATCTGCTGCCTTGCAGGAAGATTGGGGACAATCAAAGGCTAGGGAAAGCAAACCCGAATAAAATGCTGGCTGAAATCGGATGCACTGGGCCACTGGCGCAGAACACAGTGCAACGTATTAACGGGTGTTCAGTCAGAGTGGATCTGACAGACTCTAATTGTGATGTTCTGTCTGTGGGGGCGATCAACACACTTAGCCTGACAGCTGACTTCATATGAGAGTCTGGAGTCATTACTCTGATTGAGTCCTGAACGCAGAGAGAGAGAGAAATAATACATTGATCATCTTGAAGACAATGGAACTAATATATTCGCTATATTGTAATCTTGAAATAATACATTGATCATCTTGAAGACAATGGAACTAATATATTCGCTATATTGTAATCTTGAAATAATACATTGATCATCTTGAAGACAATGGAACTAATATATTCGCTATATCGTAATCTTGAAATAATACATTGATCATATTGAAGACAATGGAACTAATATATTCGCTATATCGTAATCTTGAAATAATACATTGATCATCTTGAAGACAGTGGAACTAATATATTCGCAATATCGTAATCTTGAAATAATACATTGATCATCTTGAAGACAATGGAACTAATATATTCATCATATACACTATAGTGTTCGCGGTCTGAAACAAATTTTGAACAAAATCCAGCAATTTTCATGCAGCAAAGATCTGACTTAGGGAGCCGCGATAGCTCAGTGGTTAGTGAACTGTACTACCACGGACAAGGGGTAGGGTTCGATCCCAACCGACGGCTTCCGGGTTCACCCAACCTTAAAATAGGTACCGGATTTTTTTCAGGGAAAGTAAAGCAGCACGGGCGTAATACCGATCACATTACCCCAAAAATGATGTGCTGAAGGTCTGTAAAATATAGGGTCACTAACACCATATTACCCTATACGCCACTTGGCGTGACGGGGGTACTTTACTTTTTAAAAAAAAGATCTTACTTACCATGACCATTGTGGACCAATCTATCACAAACATTCCGTAGACAGTCACGCCAAATGTTTTTACTTGAAACATGGTTGTGAATACAATAATCTGTAACGATACAAAGGTTAGCTGTTAGTGGACAGAGATGACCTTATGTGGGAGGTTGGCTATACCCCATGGGAAAGAAGTTTATGCTCACAGCAACACTTATGTAGGAGGATGATAACACTTGTGTAGAGGGATGGTAACACTTGTGTAGAGGGATGGTAACACTTGTGTAGAGGGATGGTAACACTTGTGTAGAGGGATGGTAACACTTGTGTAGAGGGATCGTAGCATTCGTGTAGGGGGATTATAACACTCGCGTAGAGGGATGATAACACTCGTGTAGAGGAATTATACCACTCCTGTAGGGGGGATGATACCACTCGTGTAGGGGGATGATAACACTTGTGAAGAGGGATTATACCACTCCTGTAGAGTGATGATAACACTTGTGTAGGGGGATGATACCACTCGTATAGAGGGATCGTAACATTCGTGTAGGGGGATGATAACACTTGTGTAGAGGGATGATACCACTCGTATATGAGGATGATAACACTCGTGTAGAGGGATTATACCACTCCTGTAGGGGGATGATAACACTTGTGTAGAGGGATGATAACACTTGTGTAGAGGGATGATAATACTCGTGTAGAGGGATTATACCACTCCTGTAAGGGGATTATACAACTTGTGTAGGGGGATGATAACACTTGTGTAGAGGGATGATAACACTTGTATAGATTGATGATACCACTTGTGTAGGGGGATGATAACACTTGTGTTGAGGGATGGTAACACTTTTGAAGAGGGATGATACCACTTGTATTAAGGGATGATACTACTTGTGTATGGGGATGATAACACTTGTGTAGATGGATGATGCCACTTGTATAGAAGGCTGATACCTCTGCTACGAGGATTCTCCCACTTCTCAGAGATCCAGAAACACGGTAAGCTTTGACGATTTCCATAGCTTTACCCCAGAGTCTTAGATTACACTCTGATTATTCCGTGGCTCCGGTGAGGTGGCCAATTCCATCTTGAAAGTTTGCATTACGAAACAGTTATAATTTGACATCAATTGATTATATAATGAAGATAATGACTACATTCTGGGTAACAAGCTACTGGGTTACTGGTCAGTCATAACACAGTCACCTTGTACCTTGACGAAACTGTTCTTATTAAAATTTTGAGTTTATCTCGAGGGATTTGTAAAAAAAAATAAAATAAAGACACATTTGAGGATTTGGTGATTGTTTTAAGTTACTTAATAATTACTCGTGTTTAGTTACTTAATAATTACCCGTGTTTTAAGTTACTTAATAATAATTCGTGTTTTAAGTTACTTAATAATTATTCGTGTATTAAGTTACTTAATAATTACTCGTGTTTAGTTACTTAATAATTACCCGTGTTTTAAGTTACTTAATAATAATTCGTGTTTTAAGTTACTTAATAATTATCCGTGTATTAAGTTACATAATAATTACTCGTGTTTTAGTTACTTAATAATTACCCGTGTTTTAAGTTACTTAATAATTACTCGTGTTTTAGTTACTTAATAATTATCCGTGTATTAAGTTACTTAATAAGAATTCGTGTTTTAAGTTACTTAATAATTACTCGTGCTTTAGTTACTTAATAATTACTCGTGTTTAGTTACTTAATAATTATCCGTGTATTAAGTTACTTAATAATAATTCGTGTTTTAAGTTACTTAATAATTATCCGTGTATTAAGTTACTTAATAATTACTCGTGTTTTAGTTACTTAATAATTACCTGTGTCTTAAGTTACTTAGTAATTACCCGAAGCCAATAATGTTTACCTTCTGTATCATTTGTTGAGAAAACTTGCACCAGTCCGCAGCATAGACAGTGTCACACAGTGCGTACACCTAAACAGGGATTGAACAAAAGTATATAGATTTATTTAATTTAGAGATTAGTAACAGTCTCTATGAGATATTGATATCATTTGAACAATTAATGTGGGAATATACAAGCACAGGCCCTGGCAAGGCCAGCATGAGGATATCTTTGTCCACAGTCTAAATGTTATCCTCCTTCCAGTGTCGAAGATATTACATGCTGCACACAAGGATTGCATTCTATCACACAGGGATAACTGTGTAGCACACAGGGATAACTGTGTATCACACCGTGATAGAATTGTAGCACTCAGGGATGAAAGTGTCACACTCAGAGAGAGAAGTGTAACACTCAGGAATGGAAATGTAACATTCAGGGATGGGAGTGTAACACTCAGGAATGGGAGTGTAACACTCAGGGATGGAACTGTAACACGCTGGGATATGAATGTAACACTTTGGGATGGAAATATAGCACTCGGGGATAGAAGTGTAACACTCAGGGATGGAAGTGTAGCACCCAGGGATATGGATAGAAGTATAATACTCGGAGATATAAGTCTAATACTTAGGTATGGAAGTGTAACACTCAGGGATGGAAGTGTAACACTCATGGATAGAAGTGTAACACTCAGGGATAGAAGTGTTACACTCAGGGGTAGAAGAGTATCACTCGGGGATAGAAGTGTTACACTAGGGGTAAAAGTGTAACACTCCGGAATAAAAGTGTATCACTCGGGGATAGAAGTGTAACACTAGGGGTAAAAGTGTAACACTCGGGGATAAAAGTGTAACACTCGGGGATAGAAGTGTAACACTAGGGGTACAAGTGTAACACTAGGGGTAAAAGTGTAACACTCGGGGATAGAAGTGTAACACTAGGGGTAAAAGTGTAACACTCCGGAATAAAAGTGTAACACTCGGGGATAGAAGTGTAACACTAGGGGTAAAAGTGTAACACTCGGGGATAGAAGTGTAACACTAGGGGTAAAAGTGTAACACTCGGGGATAGAAGTGTAACACTAGGGGTAAAAGTGTAACACTCAGGGATTTAATGATGGGATGTGACTTAAACACACAAATCTTAAGATAGGAACTAGGAAGCACGGCGGTAACAGACAATTGTTAAAGAAACAAACATTGGGATGGACAGAAGAATGTCACGCTGTACATTTGGCTTTTGGAAAAAGAAAGTCTCTAATAGGACCGGTCAGCTTTATTCGTTTCCATTTTTCTTCTGCGTTCTTCGACGACTGCTCTTCTTCATCACCCGCCCTTTAAAGAACGTTAATTGGGCGTTAATGCGTTAAGTTGTGGTTTACAACAAGCTGTGATGTCTGCGTCTTTCAGTCCAATTTATCCGTTCTAAGGAGGGAACAGGCAAATAATTGCCAATGCTGCGGCAAAGCTGGTAGTAGCATCATCATCATCATGTGCCTTACCGGTTGGCGTAGGTGATCATGTCCCTCCACAATCTTCTATCTACAGTGCATCGTATTAGTTCTGTTGTTGACTGTTTTCCATGCCATGACACCAAGCTATCCAGTATTTTCTCTCTTTGTCGTCCGCGATCTCTCTTTCCTTTTATTTTGCCAGTTTTAACCAAGTATTCCAACTTTTCTCTTCTCATGATGTGCCCGAAAAATGTGGATTGCTTCTTTCTGATGTTTTTTAAGAGCTCCCTTTTTGTGTTGGCCTCTTTGAGAACTTCCTCATTGGTCTTTTTAGCTGTCCAGGGAACTTTCAACATTCTTCTGAGAAATCCCATCTCTGTGGCCTCTAATCATATTTTCATTTGTTTGTCTACTGTCCATGATTCGCTTCCATAGGGCTGTAAATATAAGGTTGTGATTGTTCATGATTATTCCAGGCAATTTAAGAAGGTAGTTTGCCATTCCTTTCCTTCTTGACAGTAACTGTACTAGTCAGAGATCGCAGCCATTGTCTCTAGCAGGTAGCAAGGGGCTATAAAAGTCAGTATTGTGTTGTGTTCCTTTCTCCATTCACGTGATCATCTAACATGTAGTTATAGATAATTGTGCTTCATCGTTTGTTGTCGTTGTCCCTGTATTCTGAAGAAGGCCACAGGCCGAAACGTCAGTATTGTGTTGTGTTCCTTCCTTGTAAAGCTGTCACCATACATTGGAGTGTTTAGCACTCCCCACCACTGGCTCCTCATCCGTTCTAAGCTTGACGTTTTTGGTGTTAGGTTGTCTTCCATTTTGATCGCTTTTGTAGCCCAGAGTGCTAGTTAGTCTGTTATCAGAGCCACCACAGGAAAGGTAATGTAGGATCTAGATCAGCTTTTCATCGCCCACTTTGAAGACATCATCAATGCCGTGTGTTGCTGACAACTTTTAGTCCATGTGCTCTCTGGATGGGAAACAAAATAGGCATTTAAAAAAAATATGTGACCATCTTAGCTAGAGCGATAAATGTTACTTCTTCTTTCTCTTTACTTCCTTCACATTTGCCTTCAGCGTCGAGGGTAAATATAATTTGTGGTCTTTTGCTCTTATGTTGACTTCTTCTGCAGCTGTTATGTTTCCTTCTCCTCATCATCATCATTGAGTGCCGTCTCCGCATCGAAGATTGGCTACCATGGAGCGCCATTCTACTCTGTCTCCTGTTTCTATTATTCCAACAATTCATGATTTTCATGGTCAGCCCTTGGGTCTTTACTTGCAACTTTTTTTTTAAAGTCTCATGTTTTATTTTGATCCGTCTTATAACGTTGCCGAACCATTTAGTCTGTTTCTTTATGTATTCAATGGTTACAATTATTCTTATCTTTTCTTCTTAGTTCTTCATTTCTGATCTTATCTCTCAGGCTATTTCATATCATTCGTTTAACACATTAAAATTTTCCTCTCGGTAGTGGTTATTTTTTCTTCTTGTTCTTGATTCAAACGTCCAGGTCTGGCGTTGGTAACAAAACGTCGGTATGTAGATTGTTTTGTAGTGGAGACAAACAATAATAAATGAATATTATTATAGAGGGAAACTTCCGAGGCGATAATCAGTGAATCAATTCAGAGAAAGAGGTATGTTTACAACACTCGGAAAAATGACAAATAATCAACAACAGAAAAAAATATGGACCAAGGCAGTTGTAGTGTCCGTTTTTCTTCCAGTGTTATTTCCTTATTGCACAGAAGAGGTTACATTTGTCTGGTGACTTTACACGCGTTTTTTTTTTCGTAAAAAATTAGCTGGAGGTGGGAGGGAGGTAAAAAGTGAATATGTTTTGAAATAAAAGCGTTCGCCAAAGTTAACGTTAATGTGCTTTAGTAGTGGAAAATATGATCGCAGAAATATAATAGTGAACGTGGATGGGAGACGAGATTACCGACAAGGACAGAGCAAATAAAGACAACCGGGAAGTCCCACTCTGCCATAATCAAAAGCAAAGTTTTAATTTTTGGTGTAGAAAGACAAACCAGTATTTTGTTTTTGTTTAATTCTCTCTCTCTCTCTCTCTCACTCTCTCTCACACACTCTCTCTCTCACACCCTCTCTCATACACACTCTCTCTCTCACACTCACACACACACACACACACACACACACTCTCTCTCTCTCTCTCTCTCTTTGCTTTTTCTTTGAGATAAATTGGGGATGGAATGAAATTGAGTTTATAAAATGAAAAGGAAAAGTTGAGTAAGTTATTGATAAAAATAAGTTATGGAATCCATAGGGCTAGGGGAATGTGAATATGGATCATCAAAGTAAATGTACAATACAAATTATTGATAATGGGATAACTTTACAAGGAGTGCAATAAGGAAAAATTGTTGGAAGCAATGAAATGAGCGGAATTTTTTTTGTTAGGATAGGATGACTTTCTTCATACGAGCGATAAAGTTCTTTTTTTTTTTTTTTAAATCACAGAGAAAAAAGAATTTAAAAATGAGGATTAATTTATGCAGACAAGAGAGTTTTCTTGAAAGAAAAGAAACAAACACAACATATATAGAGATTATCTTATAACCGCTTTAAGTCTCATTTAATGTATTGGACAATTATTTTATATGACATTGATAGTATGAAACAATTACATTAATAGCATGAGAAAATGACATTGATAGTATGAGACAATGACATTGATAGTATGAGACAATTACATTTATAGCATGAGACAATTACATTGATAGTATGAGACAATTACATTGATAGTACGAGACAATGACATTGATAGTACGAGACAATGACATTGATAGTACGAGACAATGATATTTATAGCATGAGACAATTACATTGATAGTATGAGACAATGACATTGATAGTACGAGACAATTACATTGATAGTACGAGACAATGATATTTATAGCATGAGACAATTACATTGATAGTATGAGACAATGACATTGATAGTATGAGACAATTACATTGATAGTACGAGACAATGATATTTATAGCATGAGACAATTACATTGAAAGTACGAGACAATTACATTGATAGCATGAGAAAATGACATTGATAGTACGAAACAACGACATTGATAGTACGAGACAATGACATTGATAGTACGAGACGACGACATTGATAGTACGAGACAATTACATTGATAGCATGAGACAATGACATTGATAGTACGTGACAATGATATTTATAGCATGAGACAATGACATTGAAAGCTTGAGACAATGACATTGATAGTATGAGCCAATGACATTGATAGTATGAGACAATGGCATTGATAGTATGAGACAATGGCATTGATAGCTTGAGACAATTACATTGATAGCTTGAGACAATGACATTGATAGTATGAGACAATGGCATTGATAGTATGAGACAATGGCATTGATAGTACGAGACAATTACATTGATAGTATGAGTCACTTACATTGATAGCATGAGAAAATGGCATTGATAGTACGAGACAACGACATTGATAGTATAAGACAATGACATTGATAGTATGAGACAATTACATTGATAGTACGAGACAATGATATTTATAGCATGAGACAATGACATTGATAGTACGAGACAATGACATTGATAGTACGAGACAATGATATTTATAGCATGAGACAATTACATCGATTGTATGAGACAATGACATTGATAGTATGAGACACTTACATTGATAGTACGAGATAATGATATGTATAGCATGAGACAATTACATTGATAGTATGAGACAATGACATTGACAGTATGAGACAATTACATTGATAGTACGAGACAATGATATTTATAGCATGAGAAAATTACATTGAAAGTACGAGACAATTACACTGATAGCATGAGAAAATGACATTGATAGTACGAGACAACGACATTGATAGTACGAGACAATGACATTGATAGTACGAGACGACGACATTGATAGTACGAGACAATTACATTGATAGCATGAGAAAATGACATTGATAGTACGAGACAACGACATTGATAGTACGAGACAATGACATTGATAGTACGAGACGATGACATTGATAGTACGAGACAATTACATTGATAGCATGAGACAATGACATTGATAGTACGTGACAATGATATTTATAGCATGAGACAATGACATTGATAGCTTGAGACAATGACATTGATAGTATGAGCCAATGACATTGATAGTACGAGACAATGACATTGATAATATGTGACAATTACATTGATAATATGAGACAATGACATTGATAGTATGAGACAATGACATTGATAGTACGACACAATTACATTGATAGTACGAGACAATGGCATTGATAGTATGAGACAATTACGTTGATAGTACGACACAATTACATTGATAGTATGAGACAATGGCATTGATAGTATGAGACAATGACATTGATAGTATGAGACAATGGCATTGATAGTAAGAGACAATGGCATTGATAGCTTGAGACAATGACATTGATAGTATGAGACAATGGCATTGATAGTATGAGACAATGCCATTGATAGTATGAGACAATGGCATTGAAAGCTTGAGACAATGACATTGATAGCTTGAGACAATGACATTGATAGTATGAGACAATGACATTGATAGTATGAGACAATGGCATTGATAGTATGAGACAATTACATTGATAGTACGAGACAATGACATTGATAGTATGAGACAATGACATTGATAGTAAGACACAATTACATTGATAGTACGAGACAATGACATTGATAGTATGAGACAATTACGTTGATAGTACGACACAATTACATTGATAGTATGAGACAATGGCATTGATAGTATAAGACAATCACATTGATAGTACGAGACAATGGCATTGATAGTATGAGACAATGACATTGATAGTATGAGACAATGGCATTGATAGTATGAGACAATGGCATTGATAGCTTGAGACAATGACATTGATAGTATGAGACAATGGCATTGATAGTATGAGACAATGCCATTGATAGTATGAGACAATGGCATTGAAAGCTTGAGACAATGACATTGATAGCTTGGGACAATGACATTGATAGTATGAGACAATGACATTGATAGTATGAGACAATGGCATTGATAGTACGAGACAATTACATTGATAGTATGAGTCACTTACATTGATAGCATGAGAAAATTGCATTGATAGTACGAGACAACGACATTGATAGTATAAGACAATGACATTGATAGTATGAGACAATTACATTGATAGTACGAGACAATGATATTTATAGCATGAGACAATGACATTGATAGTACGAGACAATGACATTGATAGTACGAGACAATGATATTGATAGTACGAGACAATGACATTGATAGTACGAGACAATGATATTTATAGCATGAGACAATTACATCGATAGTGAGACAATGACATTGATAGTATGAGACAATTACATTGATAGTACGAGTCAATGATATTTATAGCATGAGACAATTACATTGATAGTATGAGACAATGACATTGATAGCATGAGACAATTACATTGATAGTACGAGACAATGATATTTATAGCATGAGACAATTACATTGATAGTACGAGACAATGATATTTATAGCATGAGACAATTACATTGATAGTATGAGGCAATTACATTGATAGTATGAGACAATGACATTGATAGTATGAGACAATCGCATTGATAGTATGAGACAATGACATTGAAAGTACGAGACAATTACATTGATAGCATGAGAAAATGACATTGATAGTACGAGCCAACGACATTGATAGTACGAGACAATGACATTGATAGTACGAGACAATTACATTGATTACATGAGACAATGACATTGATAGTACGTGACAATGATATTTATAGCATGAGACAATGACATTGATAGCTTGAGACAATGACATTGATAGTACGAGACAATGATATTTATAGCATGAGACAATGACATTGATAGCTTGAGACAATGACATTGATAGTACGAGACAATGACATTGATAGCTTGAGACAATGACATTGATAGTATGAGACAATGACATTGATAGTACGAGACAATGACATTGATAGTATGAGACAATTACATTGATAGCATGAGAAAATGACATTGATAGTACGAGACAACGACATTGATAGTACGAGACAATGACATTGATAGTACGAGACGACGACATTGATAGTGCGAGACAATTACATTGATAGCATGAGAAAATGACATTGATAGTACGAGACAACGACATTGATAGTACGAGACAATGACATTGATAGTACGAGACGATGACATTGCTAGTACGAGACAATTACATTGATTGCATGAGACAATGACATTGATAGTACGTGACAATGATATTTATAGCATGAGACAATGACATTGATAGTTTGAGACAATGACATTGATAGTACGAGACAATGACATTGATAGCTTGAGACAATGACATTGATAGTATGAGACAATGACATTGATAGCTTGATACAATGATATTTATAGCATGAGACAATGATATTGATAGTATGAGACAACTACATTGATAGTATGAGACAATGACATTGATAGTATGAGACAATGACATTGATAGTATGAGACAATTACATTGCTAACATGAGACAATTACATTGATAGTATGAGACAACTACATTGATAGTAAAAGACAATGACATTGATAGTATGTGACAATTACATTGATAATATGAGACAATGACATTGATAGTATGAGACAATTACATTGATAGTACGACACAATTACATTGATAGTACGAGACAATGGCATTGATAGTATGAGACAATTACGTTGATAGTACGAGACAATGGCATTGATAGTACGACACAATTACATTGATAGTATGAGACAATGGCATTGATTGTATGAGACAATGACATTGGTAGTACGAGACAATGGCATTGATAGTATGAGACAATGACATTGATAGTACGAGACAATGACATTGATAGTACGACACAATTACATTGATAGTACGAGACAATGGCATTGATAGTATGAGACAATTACGTTGATAGTATGAGGCAATTACATTGATAGTATGAGACAATGACATTGATAGTATGAGACAATCGCATTGATAGTATGAGACAATGACATTGATAGTACGACACAATTACATTGATAGTACGAGACAATGGCATTGATAGTATGAGACAATTACGTTGATAGTATGAGGCAATTACATTGATAGTATGAGACAATGACATTGATAGTACGAGACAATGACATTGATAGTATGAGACAATTACATTGATAGTATGAGACAATTACATTGATAGTACGACACAATTACATTGATAGTACGAGACAATGACATTGATAGTATGAGACAATTACATTGATAGTATGAGACAATGACATTGATAGTATGAGACAATTACATTGATAGTACGAGACAATGACATTGATTGTACGAGACAATTACATTGATATTATGAGACAATTACATTGATAGCATGAGACAATGACATTGATAGTACGAGACAATGATATTGATAATACGAGACAATGACATTGATAGCACGAGACAATGACATTGATAATACGAGACAATGACATTGATAATACGAGACAATGACATTGATAGTACGAGACAATGACATTGATAGCACGAGACAACTACATGAGGCAAACCGTGCGCTTACTTGAGATCTCAGTGCGGACATAATCCAGGTCGTGTAGACGAGTAAAAACATTGCACCGACCAAAACGAGAGACATGATAATGCACATGTCAGGCTTGATCGAAACACTGATTAATCCATACAGGACCAGGCACACAGCTGGTATGTTGAATATGTATATCGCTGCTGTCGTGTGCTTGATTAATTTGTACGCCATATCAATTAATTCGGATGCGTTTTGAAATTTATCCACAAAATTGTCAAATGAACTTTCATAGTCAGATATATCCTCTCTTTTTAGGATAATACGAAGTTCTTGCTCCATTTGTTGGAATTCTGCCTTCAACATGTATACTATGGTTGCTTGGAAGAATACTGGGCCAGATGCTAGACAACTGCCAAGGAATAGTCCGGAGCCCACACCAAAAGTCGAGATAATTATTGAATATTTAAAATTAATTTCCATGAAAGGCCACATTTGCACTTTCATACCATCAGAGAAGAACATAATACTGTAAACGGTTAGACAAACTTGAAAAATCCCATATATAATTATGAGCCAAAATATCACGGCATATATTTTGTGTGATCTCTTCCGGCTATATTTAATGTCGTATTTGAAAATGGCAGAAATAAATGGAGTAAAATGTTTGGCACATGCATGACTGTTGCAGATTAGAATGAAATAGTAATATTCCATGATTAAAAGAAATGCCAGAGACGAAAGAAATGAATCTATTTCACCGACTGTCATTTTAAAGATGAAAATATATCTAATCGCTGTTGTACTGTAAAATAAAATCATCACAGCACATATTAACTTCTTAAAGAAAGATAGACAAACGCTATCAGAGTTAGGGCATCGATGTTTGCTGGTAGTCTTCTGTTGGTGAATCAACTTTGGAGAAGTCGATTCCCGGGATTGATACTTTGGTTCATCAGTTCTCCAAGTGTCACGTGATTCATTTTCCAACTTGCAACATAGACGCTGGCTTGTTTCACAGACACAGCAGGCTGGCACGTAAATGCAGGTTAGTCTCATCAAAATTAGCGGGTATCTTAGACTTTTAAACACGTCAGATTTGTTAAATCTACAGTCACAAGTTTTTATTTTGCTAAGTGAATGCAGCGGCATATCTGAATCTTTGTCACTAACAATCGCTGTATTATCAGTTACAACAGATATCTTATTAGACATGTCTAATGAGGTCAAATAAGATGTAGGTAACGCAAAAATGTCTTCAAGAATTAAATAAACTCAACTGATAGTATGAAAACAATACACGGATTCGAGCAGTCCCCATGAAATCCATTCCACGTGAGCTCACAGGAAAAATAGCGAAAGCTGATAAATACCGCTGGCTTTTGACAAATAAGTTCCAAGGTTTTGTTTGTTTACTGTCAGTAAACTGATGCCTCTATACGCGAGTGTAATTAATTGGTCACTATAGTACAATGGTTTCCGGTAGCGATTTGTTAGATCCGTTCGCAGAGGCGTATACAACCTTTTGGATAAAACTGTCGCACTCGCAAACTGGCGCTCTCTCTCTCTCTCTTCACACACACACACACGCGCGCGTGGAACAAGGAAGACTTTTCAGATTGAGCTTCAACGGCTCCTTCCTCCTATCCACCATATTGATCGGAAGTCCATCTCTTCCATTTAAAAGACGTTATATTGAATTAGGTGCGTTGTTTTGTGGTTTACAGTTATTTACGTCTTTCTAAGGAAGATACTATGCCGTCCATTTTTCACAATAAGAAACAGGAAAAAGAGTTCTTAAATGTTATGTAGAGCCAGTCTCAACATATGGATGTGAATCATGGATAATAAGACAACAGACAAGAAAATCACGGGAGTCTATAGAAATCTGGTTTTACAGAAGAATGCTGAGAATACCATGGACAGCTAAGAAGAGTAATGAAAATGTTCTGAAAGAGGTCAAAGCAAAAAGAGAGCTAATTTTCAATATTAGGAAGAAACAATCATCATTTTTAGCCCATGTAATGAGAAGAGAATAGCTGGAATATATTGTAACAACTGGAAAAATTGAGGGACGAAGAGATAGAGGGAAGCAAAGAGAAACAATACCAGACAGCTTAAGAGAATGGCTTGGCAGAAGGTCAACAACAGAAATGATAAATAACTGTCGTGATCGAAAGTTGTGAAGAGACATGATCACATACGTCAGCAGGCCCGGTACTTGATAACGATGTCTTTCTGATAAAAGCATTCAATTTGAGCACATCATTTTTTATTACTGGTTGCCTCTCCTCTTCGATTCACACTCACTTGTCCTGGTTGATTGCTATTTGTCCAAGCCTTCAATTGGTGAAAGAGGATCTGTTAGGGCTCATTGGATACTGACACAAACAGTCAGCTATGACTCGCTAGCTGCTTATATTTCAGGTGCTGTTGGGCGCCTTTAAAAAAAAAAAAAAGTAAAGTACCCCCGTCACGCCAAGTGGCGTATAGGGAATATGGTGCTAGTAAACATCAATTTTACAGACCATCGGTACATGATTTTTGCGGCAATGTGGTCGGTAATACGCCTGTGCCGCTTTCCTTTCCCAGAAAAAAAAATCCGGTGCCATAAAAAGGCTGGGTGAGCCGGAGCCGTCGGTTGGGATCGAACTCTACCTCTTGTCCTTTGTAGCCCAGTTCACTAACCACTGAGCTATCGCGACTCCCTGGTCGCCTTTTGGTCGTTTATAATTCCCATTCTCCACATTACATTGTGGTTTTTTTTGTTAATGATTTCCTTCTCCACAAACCAGCTTCAGTCTACGCGCAACCAACTTTGAATATTCGTCGTGTAGCACAGGCAGTGAGATATTCAGAGATACTCTCTTTGTAGTGAGATCCAATGTCTAGCCCTATCATGTAACGACAATAACGGAAGGTACCGTATGCACTCCGGCACCTTAAACAAACCTTGGCATTTAAAAGTAAAAAAAAGTAGATATTAATGGTCCCTGCTCGGAGCAAACATTGTTAAGCAAAAACTGCAATCTGCTCATAACGAATGAAATGAGCGGATATTTCGAGCTGAAAGGATCAGATATCGCGGCTTTGTCGTACATTAGCGACACAGCGTATCTACGCCCACTAAATGTGAGATCGCTAAAAAGAAGAGAAGAGTGGTTTCAAATTAAGTGAACCAGAGCTGATCAAAAGACTTCTCCACCTTCCAGTGGTAACACTATAAATAAATTAATAACTCTTGTAAATAGTGTTGGTCAAAGAAGAAAGATAAAAACCTTTAATGCAATGCTGGTGTCAGATGTGTTGGACTTTTTCTTCCCTTCCTCTAATACCCTTCAGCGTCGAGGAAAGATATAATTTGCGGTCATTTGCTCTTCTCTTTGCCCCTGCTGCTGTTAAGTTTCCTACTGCTTCTAATATTCAAACAATACACCTGTTTGTTGTTGTTGTCGAGTCTTGAGTCTAGTGCTGTCGCAACGTTTATTAAAGGCTCACTGTGTTGTGTTTTGATCTTTCCGTCTTATCAAGTGGCCCAACCATTTTATCTGTTATTTCTTTATGAATTCATAAGTGGGAATTATTCCTGGTTTTTTTTCAATTCTTCATTTCTGAACGTATCTCTCAGGCTGTTTCCTGCCATTCGTCTAACACATTTCATCTCAGTCATTTTACTTATTGTTCTTTAGTTTAGAGTCAAAGTCTGGTATTAAGAGCACAATTGAGATGAAGCTTGTATTACAGAGTGCCCATTTTGCCTCTAGTTTTATTTCCTTGTCGAACAACAGTGGTGATAGATGTCTGATGATTTGACAAGTTTTGTTAGAATTTGAGTCTATTTCTCCTGCATTTGGATTAACATTTGTTACTAGACTTCCTGGGTATTTTAATTCCTCTACTTGTTTTTATTGTCAGCCAATTATCCTTATGTTGATGTTCTGTTTTTCTTTAGCAATGTTCATAACGTCTGTCCTGCTGGTGTTGATTTTCATGTTGTATTTGATGTCTGTGTTGTTAAGTTTATGTAAGTTTTTTGTTGTCTTCTATTCTTTCCCATATATTAGTGTCTCCGATGGGTTGGCTAACTTATATATAAGCCCACGTATGTAATAAACAATAGGGGACAGTACGAAACTCCTAGTATTACTCCTGTTCCATCTTCAGAGTGATCTGTGTAGCCTGCTGTTGAAATGGAGACTTTTAATTAGGTTGGTTAAATGTTGGCTTTATCCGGCACCTTTTTAAATATTGAAACTCCAATTTATTGACAGTTAAAAATATAATCTCTCTGCTGTCAAGGCGTCCCATTGGCCATCTGTGTGATGTGTCATAAGTGTCTAACTATTGCGTAAGCGTGCAGTGACCACCCGTGTTCAAATGTTTAAAATAACGTACTTCCCCGTAGAATTTTTGGAGCATGTTAAAAGACACAACAGCCTACTAAAAGTAATATTGGAAGGGAAAATACAAGGTAAAAGAGGCAGAGGCGGACCAAGACTAACGTGGACGAGTAACATCAAAAGATAGACAAGTCAACCTATGAGAATCTGCACCATCAAAGCAAGAGACAGAGTGGCATGGCGCTCCATGGTAGCCAACCTTCGATGCGGAGACGGCACTCAATGATGATGATGACTTCTCCGTAGCCCCTTCTCGACCTAATACTTAGGCATGCAGTCTACTACTACTACTACTACTACTACTACTACTACTACTACTACTACTACTACTACTACTACTACTACTACTACTACTATCCTTCCTCTGTTGCCGTTGGCGTTAGCCATGCAGTAACATTGTTAAACTGCTTTCAATTTCAATTTATTTATTAGTTGGCGTGCAACCGAAAACAGGAAACATTGTTCGTTTACAATATCTTTCAAAATAATTGTATCTCTTATGTAACAGCGGACCAAAAAAAGTAGTTACTTTAATCCATTGAGTAACCAAAAGAAAGAGTGAAGAAGCAGAAATTGAGGGGAATCTTCCAGTGAGCCTGTAAAACAAAGAACTAGAACAGACAATACGTCTAGTGAAGAGGAACACAAATCTAAGACATAAGATCTATGTGGTCAAAAAAATATAAGATTTTGGTAAAGACTGACCTTAATGTTGAAATTTTTGCAGCAAATGATTTTTGCAAGAGAAACGTGTGGATATCATCATCATCAAGTACCGGACCTGCTGGCGTAGGTGATCATGTCTCTCCACAATTTTCGATCTCGGCAGCTATTTATCATTTCTGTTGTTGACCTTCTGCCAAGCCATTCTCTTAAGCTGTCAGCTGTAAGCTGTCTGTTAAGCTGTCTGGTATCTTTTCTATTTACTTCTCTCTATCTCTTCGTCCCTCAACTTTCCCAGTTGTTACAATATATTCCAGCTGTTCCCTTCTCATTACATGACCAATAAATCATGATTGCTTCTTCCCAATATTGTAAATTAGATCTCTCTTTGCTTTGGCCCCTTTCAGAACGTTTTCATTATTCTTCTTAGCTGTCCATGCTATTCTCAACATTCTTCTGTAAAACCACATTTCTACAGACTCCCGTGATTTTCTTGTCTGTTGTCTTATTATCCATGATTCACATCCATATGTTGAGACTGGCTCTACATAACATTTAAGAACTCTTTTTCCTGTTTCTATTGTCAAAAATGGACTGTACAGAATCTTTTTTTTTTTTTTTTTTTTTTTTTTTGGAAAGCTGCTTTTGCCTGAGCCATTCTGCATCTCACCTCTGTTGTACATCTACCATCTGAGGTTATATACCTTATAGAATATATGTGTAAAGAGAATAATATGTGTGTACTTGGAATAAGGGAACTATCGCGGATCAGCTGGATGATGCTGGTTGGTGCTGACATAGCATATGTAAATCACCTACTTTGTAGGTCCTACAAGAAATTGAAAGAAATGTAATGGTAGCGTCAAGCATTCTTATTGAACAATGACAAGCTAAGTGAAGACATCAATGTAGCCAGTAAAATGTATTGATTGGGGAGGAGAGAATTACAAGAGTAAATGTAAAGGTGAAGTACGAGACTTCAATCGGCGTCTTAGCACAATAGTTTCCACCCATATCTGCTCAGCCGCCTATCCAGAGGTGTTCGGAGAATTCTGGATAGTGTCGCTTCAAGCATCGAAACTCATAATGCGAGGCGGCATTCCTCACCTTCCTAGAGTACTACCCTGGTACCCATTTCTGCCAAGTGCTGGGTCGACCACGAGGTATTTATTTTTTCCAACCACGAGTACAACTCACACTGCTTCCGGCAGGAATCGAAACGTCGGTAGCCCAGTCGGGTGGTTTTCCCAACTAGGTTACCGAGGCCTCTTACAACAAGAGTAATAAGAAATTAATAGGAAAAAATAAAACAATAAAAGAAGGGTCTGCCCTAGGTGTTAAGAACGACAGGTTTCGCCTCTGATAAGTAGATATGAATAAATCGCCACATTTGCGATCTGAACAAATTTCATGCTATAGTAGACACTAAACCAAATATCAATCAACTCACAAGCCAAGCCTCACTCCGTTTTTCCATTAAAATCAGAACAAACAGACAGCACTATCGTGTCCATTATCTCCAAAATGCGATAACACCCTGTTTGTGTGCACTCGGTCACGAAACAATTAGAAGTGTTAAATATTTGATGTTTGATGCTGCTTTCCATTAGTTTGCTTGCTTTAGAGAACATCCACATTTAAGTCCCTCAGAAAGTCATACAAAGCAATGCAATGTTATTGTTCCTCACCAGACATTAGCATATACATAACCACACATTAGCATATACATAATCACATATTAGCATATACATAACCACACATTAGCATATACATAACTACACATTAGCATATACATAACTACACATTAGCATATACATAACCACACATTAGCATATACATAACTACACATTAGCATATACATAACTACATATTAGCATATACATAACTACACATTAGCATATACATAACTATACATTAGCATATACAAAACTACACATTAGCATATACATAACTACACATTAGCATATACATAACTATACATTAGCATATACATAACTACACATTAGCATATACATAACCACACATTAGCATATACATAACCACACATTAGCACATACATAACTACACATTAGCATATACATAACTACACATTAGCATATACATAACCACACATTAGCATATACATAACTACACATTAGCATATACATAATCAAACATTAGCATATACATAACCACACATTAGAATATACATAACTACACATTAGCATATACATAACTACATATTAGCATATACATAACTACACATTAGCATATACATAACTACACATTAGCATATACATAACTACACATTAGCATATACATAACTACACATTAACATATACATAACTACACATTAGCATATACATAACCACACATTAGCATATACATAACCACACATTAGCACATACATAACTACACATTAGCATATACATAACTACACATTAGCATATACATAACCACACATTAGCATATACATAACTACACATTAGCATATACATAATCACACATTAGCATATACATAACCACACATTAGCATATACATAACTACACATTAGCATATACATAACTACATATTAGCATATACATAACTACACATTAGCATATACATAACTACACATTAGCATATACATAATCACACATTAGCATATACATAACTACACATTAGCATATACATAACCACACATTAGCACATACATAACTACACATTAGCATATACATAACTACACATTAGCATATACATAACCACACATTAGCATATACATAACTACACATTAGCATATACATAATCACACATTAGCATATACATAACTACACATTAGCATATACAAAACTACACATTAGCATATACATAACTACACATTAGCATATACATAATCACACATTATCATATACATAACCACACATTAGCATATACATAATCACACATTAGCATATACATAATCACACATTTGCATATACATAATCACACATTAGCATATACATAATCACACATTAGCATATACATAATCACACATTAGCATATACATAATCGCGCATTAGCATATACAAAAACACACATTAGCATATACATAATCACACATTAGCATATACAAAACCACACATTAGCATATACACAACCACACACTTCAAACATTCTAGTTTTAAATCAACGCTCCAAGCTCACTTGCAAAAATAAATATTCTTTTATTGTTAATCCATATATTAATTCTAAGAATATAGACTTAGAAACCATTGCAGAGAAAACTAGACCTCATAAATATTCAAATAGATCAAACATATGAGAATGAATGAACGTAATGTTCAACCTAAAGGTAGAGTACGAGACTTGAATCGGCGTCTTAGCACGCGAGTTTTCACCCTTATGTTCTCGGCCGCATATCCAGAAGTGTTCGGAGACACAGCTTCCAGCGGGAATCGAACAAGTGTTGTACGAACGTCGGTAGCCTAGTCGGGTAACATTCAACCTATTACACCACACTTCAATTAGGATAACATAGTGACAACTAAGTAGTCTACCTGGAATGACTAAAACGACTGTAGATGGAATATATCTCTAGTGATGACATTATTATAGAGCCAGTCTTAACATACGGATGCGAATCATGGACAATAGGACAACAGACAAGAAAATCACTGGAGTCTGTAGAAATGTGGTTTTACAGAAGAATGTTGAGAGTACCATGGACAGCTAAGAAGAGTAATGAAAATGTTCTGAGAAAGGTCAAAGCAAAAAGTGAGCTAATTTCCAATATTCGGAAGAAACAATCATCATTTTTTGGCCACGTAATGAGAAGAGAACAACTGGAATATATTGTAACAACTGGAAAAATTGAGGGACGAAGAGATAGAGGGAAGCAAAGAGAAAAAATAACAGACAGCTTAAGAGAATGGCTTGGCAGAAGGTCAACAACAGAAATGATAAATAGCTGCCGAGATCGAATGTTGTGGAGTGGCATGATCACCTACACCACTAGGCCCGGTACTTGATGATGATGATGACATTATGTGCCAAAAGGCTATACGAAGAAGGCTAGGTAAGGATGCTGGGGGCAGCTCGACAGCAACAGAGCGGAAAGCTGTCAGCTCGTCATCATCATCGAGTGCCATCTCCGCATCGAAGTTTAGCTACCATGGAGCGCCATTCTGCTCTCTCTTGCTTTGATGGTGCAGGTTGTCATAGGCTGGTTTGTCCATCTTTTGATGTTACTCGTCCGTGTTAGTCTTGGTCTGCCTCTGCCTCTTTTACCTTGTATTTTTCCCTCCAGGATTATTTGTTTTTTTTCTGTTGTTGATTATTTGTCATTGTTTCCGTGTGCTGTAAACATACATCTTCCTCTGAATTGATTCGCTGAATTCAGATCGAGAGAGGGAATATAAAGGAATATAAATATAAACATATGACATAGATATAAATATATGATTGTGTATCACTGTATGATAGGTAAATGCACCTCCTGTAACAGCCAAATGTTCTTCTTTGCCACCAATCTGTTCAGCTCTATATGACATAGATATAATTGTATGATTGTGTATCACTGTATGATAGGTAAATGCACCTTCTGTAACAGCCAAATGTTCTTCTTTGTCACCAATCTGCTCAGCTCTATATGACATAGATATAAATGTATGATTGTGTATCACTGTATGATAGGTAAATGCACCTTCTGTAACAGCCAAATGTTCTTCTTTGTCACCAATCTGCTCAGCTCTATATGACATAGATATAAATGTATGATTGTGTGTCACTGTATGATAGGTAAATGCACCTCCTGTAACAGCCAAATGTTCTTCTTTGTCACCAATCTGTTCAGCTCGAAAAAATGTTAACGATGAGCTTGATGCAGCTGTAGCGACGGCTCTCTCGCACTATTTATGTGACTCTTAGTATCACCACGTTCACTATGGTTAATCGAAAACCCAGAAGCACATATAGAGCATCTTACAGTGAAGTCTGATGTAGACTTTTTAGGAAAGGGGTATTCCTTTTTGTAAATCTTGATTAAAACTGCATTTACGTTGTGATGCCATTTGTTGTAATAATTACACACTTTACAAACTAAATATAGTTTAAAACACAGAAAGTGAACTCCTAAAAAACATCTGAAAGAAACAATCAACATTTTTCGGGCACATCATGAAAAGAATAAAGTTGGAATACTTGGTTACAACTGGCAAAATAGAAGGAAAGAGAGATCGCGGACGACAACGAGAGAAAATATTAGACAGCTTGGTGTCACAGTATGCAAAACAGTCAACAACAGAACTGATACGATGCACTGTATATAGAAGATTGTGGAAGAATTTGAACGCCTACGCCAACCGGTATGGCACATGATGATAGTTTAAATAATAATTTTCTATCACTATACCATATGCATAAGTTGTTAAATATTAAAATGTCAAGTGACTGAATAGAGATGGCTAGATATCGGATCTCAATACCCAGAGAGGGCTAGACATCGGATCTGACTACACAGAGAGGGCTAGATATCATATCTCAATAGCCAGAGAGGGTTAGACATCGGATCTCACTGCCCAGAGATCAGAGAGGATAAAGCCACGAAAAAAAACCACGGACTTGAAGTGAAGGATGTACACCGTCTGTGGCACGATTGGAACACAGGACTGTTTTGTCTAGACCCCGACGCCCTACGGCTTAACCACACAGCCCCCTTCTCTCTCTCTTTGGCTCAGTTTTTATATGTTTTTCTTTTTCATATCTTCTCTCTTTCTCTAGCTTCATCACTTTATCTCTCTCTCTCTCTCTCTCTCTCTCTCTCTCCCTCTCGATTTGTCTGTCTTCTTTTCCCACATCGCTTTTGTTCTCTCTCTCTCTCTATCTATCTATCTATCTATCTATCTATCTATCTATCTATCTATCTATCTATCTATCTATCTATCTATCTATCTATCTATCTATCTATCTATCTATCTATCTATCTATCTATCTATCTATCTATCTATCTATCTATCTATCTATCTATCTATCTATCTATCTATCTCCCTGTTTCTTCCTCTTTTCTTTTCTGTTTCTCTAACTTTTTTATATTCCCGCACCGCATGAGTGCCATCATCTCTCTATCTCTCCTTGTCCCTACTTCTTTCCCGCCAGAAAAGCCTGAGACTCGCTTGAAGTAAAATCTGCTCCTAAAAGAAGTCATGGCTGCAACGATGAAATCTTCAGGTCCTAGATTGTTAAGCCAATCTGTCAAGATCTCACAGTGACAGGTATCATGTCTTGTGTTTACGAGAAACTGGGAGAGCAGATATTTGGTCCTCAAGTGAGACATACTTCTCAGCGCTGATTCAATTAACTGCTTCATCCACAACAGATACCTGGTCGATGTCAGCAGGTTTTAGGTCAGTTTGGTCAGAACGTTAGTTACTCGAGGGCCAAACACAACGACCTGCACGGGTCGCTGGCCATAATACATACATATATTCGGGGTGTTAGTAAAATCGCTGTGCAGTGGAACCTACATGTGGATTTCAAAGTTGAAGGAGATCTGTTCTCTGTTGAACATCCTGAAGATATTCACCAAATCTTCCCGCTAAAAGTCTCACGGACTCGCCAAAATAAATCATGTTACGTTTTTGGCATATGATGGCATAAATAAAGTTGCGGGAGACACATATGAAACCATCCTTGAGATTTTTGGGGCATGTTGAAAGACGCAGCAGCCTACTAAAAGTAATCTTGGAAGGGAAAATACAAGGTAAAAGAGACAGAGGCAGACCAGGTCTAACATGGACGAGTAACATCAAAAGATGGATAAGTCAGCATATGATAACCTGCATTATAAAAACAAGAAACAGAGGCAGACCAAGATTAACATGGACGAGTAGCATCAAAAGATCAACAAGTCAGTCTATGGCGCTCTGCACCATCAAAGCAAGAGTTGGAGCGGAATGCGCACCATGACTGCCAACGTTCGATGCGGAGACGGCACTCTATGTTCATCATTATGTTGTACAGTGAACATTTTTGTGAAATTGTTGGAAATTATAGTCTTCTCGGTTCTCACTGCCCAGAGATCAGGGAGGATAAAGCCATGAAAAAATCACGGACATGAAGTGAAGAATGTCCACCGTCTGTGGCGCAATTCGAACACAGGACTGTTTTGTCCGGACCCCGACGCCTTACGACTTAACCACCCAGCCCCCTTCTCTCTCTCTCTCTCTCTCTCTCTCTCTCACTCAGTTTTTCTTGTTTTTTTTAAATATCTTTTCTCTTTATCTAGCTTCATCACTTTATCTCTCTCTCTCTCTCTCTCTCTCTCTCTCTCTCTCTCTCTCTATCTCTCTCTCTCTCTCTCACTCAGTTTTTCTTGTTTTTTTTTAAATATCTTTTCTCTTTATCTAGCTTCATCACTTTATCTCTCTCTCTCTCTCTATCTCTCTCTCTCTCTCTCACTCAGTTTTTCTTGTTTTTTTATATCTTTTCTCTTTATCTAGCTTCATCACTTTATCTCTCTCTCTCTCTCTCTCTCTCTCTCTCTCTATCTCTCAAACTCTCACTCGATTTGTTTGTCTTCTTCGCCCACATCGCTTTTGTTTCTCTCTCTCTATCTCCCTGTTTCTTCCTCTTTTCTTTCCTGTTTTTCTAACTTTTTATATTGCCGCATAAGTGCCATCATCTTTCTATCTCTCCTTGTCCCTACTTCTTTCTCGCCAGAAGAGCCTGAGACTCGCGTGAATTTAAATCTGTGCCTAAAAGGAGTCATGGCTGCAACAATGAAATCTTCAGGTCCTAGATTGTTAAGCCAATCTGTCAAGATCTCGCAGTGACACGTATCATGTCTTGTGTTTACGACAAACTGGGAGAGCAGATATTTGGTCCTCAAGTGAGACATACTACTCAGCGATGATTCGACTAACAGCCCCATCCACAACAGATACCTACTTGGCCGCTGTCAGCATGTTTTGGGTCAGTTTGGTCAGAAAGTTAGTTACCCAAGGGTCAAACACAACAATCTGCAAATGTCGCTGGTCATAATACATACATATATTCGGGGTGTTAGTAAAATAGCTGTGCAGTGGAACCTACAAGTGGATTTCAAAGTTGAAGGAGATCTGTTCTCTGTTGAACATCCTGAAGATATTCACCAAATCTTCCCGCTAAAAGTCTCACGGACTCGCCAAAATAAATCATGTTACGTTTTTGGCATATGATGGCATAAATAAAGTTGCGGGAGACACATATGAAACCATCCTTGAGATTTTTGGGGGCATGTTGAAAGACGTAGCAGCCTACTAAAAGTAATCTTGGAAGGGAAAATACAAGGTAAAAGAGACAGAGGCAGACCAGGTCTAACATGGACGAGTAACATCAAAAGATGGATAAGTCAGCCTATGATAACCTGCATTATAAAAACAAGAGACAGAAGCAGACCAAGAATAACACGGACGAGTAACATAAAATAATCAACAAGTCAGTCTGTGACAATCTGCACCATCAAAGCAAGAGACAGCGGAATGGCGCACCATGACAGCCAACCTTCGATTCGAAGACTCACTCTTGTTCATAATTATGATGTGCAGTGAATTTTTTTTGTGAAATTGTGGGGAATTATAGTCTTCTTGTACCTTTAAAGCCGCGATAGCTCAGTGGTTAGTGAACTGGACTACAAAGGACAGGGGTAGGGTTCGATCCCAACCGACGGCTTCCGGGTTCACCCAGCCTTAAAATGGGTACCATATATTTTTCTGGGAAAGTAAAGCAGCACGGGCGTAATACCGACCACATTACCCCAAAAATTATGTGCTGAAGGTCTGTAAAATATAGGGTCACTAACTCCATATATCCCTATACGCCACTTGGCGTGACAGGGGTACTTTACTTTTTTACTTTTTTGTACCTTTAAGCTCCATTGTGGAGCATAGTTCTGCCTCCAACATGTGCCATGAAAGCATCACATCTTCCTTCATAGTTGTACCTCCAGCATGAACCGTGAAAGCATAACCTCTTCCTATACAGTTGTACCTCCAACATGACCCGTGAAAGCATACAACCTTCGTATGTACCCAGTAACAGACCCATCTGTGTCCCAGATTGATGGAATTAAACGATTCCGGATCTGCGGGTTTTCCCGACATAAAACAGAAATAAGGCAGGTCCAGGTTTTTTAGTGCGTCACAAATCACGTCACTAGGATTGTGTTGCTTTCTTGATAGTCCGCGCTGTTAGTACATTAAAGTTGTTGTTTCTCCAGTGGCAGGCCGCACGAATTACGGAGGTTACTCTACAGGGAGCAGGCCTAGCAACCATTCAGGCCTTCAACGTACAATTTGGAATTAATGATCTCCTACAAAATCTGTACAGCGGCCAAAATATAACATTGAAGGCTGGTTCGCCAATTATGGATTACTTGTATAACACCTGCAAAACTCAACTGGAAAAATTTAGGGACGAAGAGATAGAGGGAAGCAGAGAGAAAAAAATAACAGACATCTTAAGAGAATGTCTTGGCAGAAGGTCAACAACAGCAATGATAAATAGCTGCCGAGATCGAAAATTGTGGAGAGACATGAGCACCTCCGCCAGTAGGCAGGGTACTTGATGATGATGATGATGATGATGATGATGATGATGATGATGATGATGTACAACGCCAGAAGAACAATAACGCGGCACTTGTGATCTAGCAGTTGAGAGGAGACTGCCGGTTACCAGCGCTGGCTAAACACGAGTCGCTGGGCAGAAGGAGTTCAAAGACCGTGTGAACGTCACCTTCTACTGTCCTTCCTAATGTCCGGATCTTGCTACAAGAGTGGATGGTCCGCTACAAGATCCTCTCGCCAGGGTCGAGTATAGTCTTCAGGAACATCTCGGTGCACAGGGGTTCTTGGAGACCGGGTTTGACCCTATTTTAAATTTACAGAGGAGTGTCTGCACAGCTACTAACTACCGCTACCGAAACCAAACACTGCACAGCTACTAACTACCGCTACCAAGCCAAACACTGCACAGCTACTAACTACCGCTACCAAACCAAACACTGCACAGCTACTAACTACCGCTACCAAGCCAAACACCGCACAGCTACTAACTACCGCTACCAAGCCAAACACCGCACAGCTACTAACTACCGCTACCAAGCCAAACACCGCACAGCTACTAACTACCGCTACCAAGCCAAACACCGCACAGCTACAGCTAGGCAGGGTACTTGATGATGATGATGATGATGATGATGATGATGATGATGATGTACAACGCCAGAAGAACAATAACGCGGCACTTGTGATCTAGCAGGGGAGACTGCCGGTTACCAGCGCTGGCTAAACACGAGTCGCTGGGCAGAAGGAGTTCAAAGACCGTGTGAACGTCACCTTCTACTGCCCTTCCTAATGTCCGGATGAACCTCTTGCTACAAGAGTGGATGGTCCGCTACAAGATCCTCTCGCCAGTGTCGAGTATAGTCTTCAGGAACATCTCGGTGCACAGGGGTTCTTGGAGACCGGGTTTGACCCTATTTTAAATTTACAGAGGAGTGTCTGCGCAGCTACTAACTACCGCTACCAAGCCAAACACTGCACAGCTACTAACTACCGCTACCAAGCCAAACACTGCACAGCTACTAACTATCGCTACCAAGCCAAACACTGCACAGCTACTAACTACCGCTACCAAGCCAAACACTGCACAGCTACTAACTACCGCTACCAAGCCAAACACTGCACAGCTACTAACTACCGCTACCAAGCCAAACACTGCACAGCTACTAACTACCGCTACCAAGCCAAACACTGCACAGCTACTAACTACCGCTACCAAGCCAAACACTGCACAGCTACTAACTACCGCTACCAAGTCAAACACCGCACAGCTACTAACTACCGCTACCAAGCCAAACACTGCACAGCTACTAACTACCGCTACCAAGCCAAACACTGCACAGCTACTAACTACCGCTACCAAGCCAAACACTGCACAGCTACTAACTACCGCTACCGAAACCAAACAAGGACCACTCTCAAATCAGTGTCTACAGAATTTTCACGATGCAGAACACCGCGGGTAAGCTACTGTAGAAAATAGTTGCCCGTGTCCTCACCTGTCACCTTGAACAGATACGCACATTCCCATCCACACTCGGGGGTTATAGATATAACAAAAGAGACATGGCTCAATGCGGCAGTCTTCGCCTATGACTTCTTCGAAGGCTTCCACGGACGAGGGGAGACATTTGCTGCTGCTATAGATCTAGAGAATGCATACAGCAGGGTACCATTTGAATATCTCATGCATATGCTTCTCAAACTGTCGGTGCACCCCTTCCCCATTAGATAGATCGCTGCTGCACTGTTTCAGAGGAATGGGATACTCAGATGTTGAAGTTGGTCATTCGAGCAAGCATCCATTTGCCCAGAGCTGCCACAAAGCTCACCATTGTCACCAGTTCTATTTACCATGTACACAATAACGATCACGGAACAACAGCTGGATGGGAGTGGAAGAGCTATAACTTTTGCTGATGATATTCTGGTATATCGACAGGGAAGAGACAGGCGAGAAATCGCCCCCACAATGCAAAACGAACTCAATCGCATCTCTTCCGGGTCTGGAGTATCAGGTGACTAGGTTAATCCTAATAAAGCATCAGTTGCATGGTTCTCACTTAACAATCATATCGTTAACACGTTAACACCGGTAGTACATTATCTTGGGGTGTACGAAGGACACTCCCTGTGTAACAATGGGGTATCTTCTTGACATGGATGACAGGCTCAAGATCTGGAGTACACGAGCATACCTGAAGATAAATGCAGATAAAGAGGATCCATTGCACAACGAGCTCAACACAGGGAAAGGTGTCAGACTGAAAAGAGGCAAATCATGGATGGGCCGAGCAGAATGTGTCATCAAACAGGTCTGTGGTCTTACCAATATCAACGCTGGCAAGGAGTGGATACCAGTACCAACGTCATTCAGGGGCACATTCTTGTGCATTGTCATACTCGACAGGAAATGTTGGGAGCAGAATTAAATCGTGGTCAATGTGAAGTTCAACCATCTCACCCGGGATAACACCAATGAGGAAGACGCAGTCATCTATGAGACGGATCCGTAATACGACAACAAAGGGCTGCATGGGCATTTACAGAAATCGCGGCAGGCTGAATAGCCAAAGGAGACAGTGGTGGTTACGTTATGGCCACGAGTAGCAGAACGATGGAGGCGATGACAGTGATCGCGGCATTTTTCTGGTAGGGTCACAAGACTACACCCACGCCTGCATACTAAGTGGTTCGATTAGCATGATATGAAAAGTGGAGGTGGGCTCTGTACGCAGGTAATGAGTAGAGTCATTGCAGAAGTAAAAAAAAAAAACACACACACACACACACACACACACACACACATAGGGTCACCTTTGTATACGTCCCTGGGCATGCGGGAGTACAGGGAAATGAAAGAGCGGAGTGGTTGACTAGTTGTGCTGTCGTTGAAGACAGTCAACAAATGGATCAGGCGGACATCATGGAATGATGATGACCCGCATATAACTCAATAACAATGATTCCTGGGTGACGCATCAAGGGCAGACCAAGATGAAGGTGGTTTCAAGACATCAAGGAGATCTTGAACATGACAACAGACGAAACAGGAGATCTGATAGAGGCAAGCTTTTTCAGACGGGCTGTGGTGAGGGCAACGTTCTCCAAATGACGTGAGGTTCAATGATGATAATGATGATGATGATGATGATAATGATGACGTCTCCATAAGTCGAGAGCACTCTTATTTTAAATATCAATGATTTCCCTTGGCAGACACGTCTCTTGTACTTCCGCTAAAATCTGTTGCCAGCTCAATGTTGCAGATTAATAGCAAATACTTGAAACCTGCAGTTGAAAGTAAAGTGATAGAAACAGTATATAAATTAAATGAATAGCTTAACAATGTGTAGTTCTTGAAAGATGATTTTGCAGCACAGTTTTCCATTAGTTAAAGCCCTAGCCAGTGTTGTAATACTACGGTGCTAGGCAAACGTTTGACTTAGTTACGGCCTCCTATAGTAGTGTAGTGTAGTAGTCAATAGTCAAGCAAGAGAGACTCAGACTAGTCTAAGTCTTCTTAGACTTAGTAGTGTAGAAGACCAAGTACTAGTGCTGTATTATAAGTAGTAAATGACTAAATATAACTAAGTGGTAGACTTGTTAAGTTTGTAGATTGCAGAGTTCGGTGGACAGTTTAACTAGTTAAGTCTTAGTTAGTTAGTAGTAGGTTGTTTAACTTGTTTATTAATAATATTAATATAAATATAAATAAGTTAATTATTTCAGTACTAGAAAGAGTAGAGTAGTTAGTCTTCTTCTTAGTGTGCACAACATGGTATTGAGTACACTACATCTCTAGCTCGATACAGTAATGACTGTAATGAGTAGTAGTAAATAAAGTACACTTCTTACTATAATTATCCCGGATAGTCCAGTACTGTACAGTAAGTCAGGGTACTAAGTTAGTACAAACTAACTTCATTAAGTCATCTACAACTGAATAGTCACAGGACTTACTACTTTAAATACTTATAATTATAATAAATTAAAGTAAAGTAAGTGACTTCACTTACATATTTAGTTTAAGTTATTAAAACATCAAGTGACAGTAGATAGTCATCAGTAGAGCAATGATAATATTACAGAAGTTACTCATCTTAGTAGTAAATTACTAAAAGTAATAATAGTTTTATTAATAATTATAGTATATTATTATTGAATTTAAAATAATACTGAAGTATAGTGTAATATACAATTATAATTAAGTGAAAATTAATATTTACTAATAAATTTTTGCGTTATTTTTATGGTAGCCAATATTTCATTTTTTATTATGGATTTTGTTTATGTGACAGTGGTATAGTTACAGTATTGATCTGTTACTAATTATTGTTGAAAGTAAACAAAGCTGTGGACACTCTTCAGCAGTATATATTGTGAACTTCCTAGGGAAGACTGTGCCATCATTGCCATGATATATATGATACAATTCTTACTACTTTTGTATACAACTGCATAGAAGAAATATAAAGGAATTAATAGCTTAGGTTACGAGTAAAGTTTGTTTTAATTTTTATCTTATCTTCATACCATAACATAAAATTAGCTAGAGCACCAGCATGGATGTTCCTTCAGAATATAGATCAGAAAAATGTAAGTAAATTGTACACCCATTTTTTTTAGATATTTGTCTTGTGGACCTTTGCAAAATAAATTTTTGCAACTAGCAGTTGAATGCAGTAGGTCCTGTCAAGCTTGAAAAGTAAATAACTGAAAAAATAACAACACAAGCATTTTTCTCCCTCTCAAACCACATTTGATGCAAACCTCAACACTTGGAAGACAATTTATAGATATAGAGTTGATTACTGTTGATCTTGGAAATAATTTGCCATTTTGCTTCATTTTTTGCACATAAAGCTGTAAAATATACTTTTATGTTATTATTTTTGTAAAACTATGTTATCAGATAGTTGACAGTATGAGAGACAATGAATGATAATCAATACAGGACATTTTATCAATACAGCTTTGGTAACAGATGAGATTGTGTTTATACGTTTTCAGATGTTAAAGGAGATAGACAGTTTTATTTCTTGCTCAGCTTCAGCCATTGTCATATGATTTGAAGTTTCTCTAATATTGATACCTCATATTACTCCGTGTCTGTCTTGAGTTCTGTACCCTGCTCCTCTTTTTATATGTGAGCGAATCATTTTAGAGGAGGAGGTATGTTTACAGCACTTGGAAAAAATAACAAATAATCAACAGAACAATAACACAGAGCAATATGTGGTTTGAAGCAGGATTGAACCCCCTACTCCTTGACACAGCTGCTTGCCCTGAGAAACCAAACACTAGAGCACATGGCCAACTCAGCTATCTAAAAAAATAGCTATCATTGACGATGTCTTTCACGCAGGTGTACTCATGACTATAGCATAGCGTTAAGATCACAACTTGGGAATAAATTGTATATCTGTATTTTGCTATTAAGACAAGTATCTCCCGGATAGGGAAGGGCTGAATGTTTTTATATGTACCTTGTAAGGCATTATGTCACAGTACATTCACCCCAGGTGGCCAATGTATGCATTTCAAGATTGATTTTATGTTGATTCTATTATAGTTTTATTTATAATTTTACCTTTTCCAGTCACTAGAAATATGAGCAACTACAGAAAAGACCATCTTTAAAAAAGAGAAAAATCCAAAACCAAGCAGTGTACAATTCATACATATATCTATCTACCTATCGTCCTTTCGAGCTGAAGACGGCACATAGGGCAGAACCACAATCTCAAAAAACAGAAACCTTGCGTGCCAAAATGGCACATATTGCAGAGATCACAGCTTCTAAAACTTATGGCTCTGTTTCCATAACAATACTTTTTACAATGACAGCTTGTCAAGCCATCGATCAACCTCCTTAGTCGCCTCTTACGACATGCCTGGAAGGTCACAGTGTCACTATTCTTTACTTCCCTCATAATGAGGCCCTGGTAACACACAGGAGACAATTCATATAGGGCATAAGAATTAATAACAACCATTGAAGTGGGAAAAAAAATACATAGCTCCAAGCAATGGAAAAAGAGACAAAACAGGATCCATCTGGGAGCCGCGATAGCTCAGTGGTTAGTGAGCTGGACTACAAAGGACAAGAGGTAGGGTTCAATCCCAACCGACATCTTCCAGGTTCACCCAGCCTTTAATGGGTACCAGATTTTTTTCTGGAAAAGTAAAGCGGCACGGGCGTAATACCGACCACATTGCCCCAAAAATCATGTGCCGAAGGTCTGTAAAATTTATGGTCACTAACACCATGTTCCCTATACGCCACTTGGCGTGACAGGGCACTTTATTTTACTTACTATTACCTTATGCTTAAACAATTAACGCTTTTTGGAAAAGACAAACTTAAGTGGAGCAAGGAGCCAGTAGTGGGGTGCGATAAACACTCCAAGGTATGGTGATAGCTTTACAAGAAAGGAACACAACACAATACTGATGTTTCGGCCTATGGTTTTCTTCAGAATACAGGGACAACGACAACAAATGGTGAAGCACAATTATCTATAACTACATGTTCCTTAAGTGGAGCAAATTTGTGGAATCAACAACAGTCTTGAAGAAAGTACATCCAATAAAAGCAGTTTAGACTACATATAAATAACCTGTCTGTAGAGAGCATAGAGACAAGTCAGAATGGAGAAAGATTAATAGAATTATGTATAATAGAAAATTTAGTTATAGGTGGGACATTATTTCCACACAAAAATATTCACAAAACAACATGGATATCTCCTGATGATAGAACATCAAATCAAATCGACCACCAATGTATTAAACAACAATTCAGATCATCATTAATAGATGTAAGAGCTTACAGAGGTGCTGATGTTAATAGTGACCACAACCTGTGCATTGGGAAAATAAGATTAAAATTTAAAAGCCAACAGAAGAGGGCAATTACACATAAAATTGATAGTCATAAATTGAGAGATGAAGCCATAAGGAAAAATTTAACATAGCGCTAAGTAATTGTTATACAGCACTCGGTGAAATAGAGTTAGATATCAATGAAATGTGGGACTCACAGAACAAAATACTAATGACAGCAGCAGAAGCAAGTGCCGGACTGTAGAAAATGGAAAAATGAGCTTGGATCTCAGACACCACATGGAAATACATCAAAGAAAGAAGAGAGCCATGACTAATGTAAAGACAGATCTTAGAAAGTGAACAAAGTGAAAAGTTCAGCAAGAAGAGATACAAGAGCTTATATAGACAATTTGGCAGAGAAAGCAGAGACAGCTGCAATTACAGGAGACAGCGGAACTCTTTATACTGTACAAAAGATGCTGACAAACACCTATACATCCAGTGGAATACCAATTTTAGACAAATCTGGATTAATGCTAACAACAAGCGCAGACATAAAAGCCCGTTGGGCGGAACACTTCAAAGAAATTGTTAACCGTCCACTACCCCACAGTTTAATAGATTTTGAAGCTGACACACCAGCAGCTTAATTAGATGTAAATTTAGATGACTTCACCTTGAGTGAAATAGAAATCACCTTAAAGCTTATGACCAATAACAAGGCTGCTGGAGAGGATAAGTTAACAGCTGAGATCCTCAAGGCAATTGATAAGCCATAATCTAATACATCTCCAAAAAATGTTCAACATCATTTGGAAAACAGAGAAGACGCCTCATAAATGGAAAAAAGGAATCATTGTTAAGATTCCAAAAAAGGACAATCTTAGAGACTGTAACAACTGGAGAGGCGTGACACTTTTGTCAGTTGCCTCAAAGTTATTCTTCTGCAGAATCATCCTAAATAGAATAAAGGATTCAGTAGATACAGTAATGCATGAAGAACAGGCTGGGTTTAGAAAAGGGAGAAGCTGCCTTGCACACATTTTTCACTCTACGACTTATATTGGAGGAACACATTGAAAAGCATAAACCTTTTGTACTTAACTTCATCGACTTCAAAAAAGCATTTGATAGTATTCATAGAGATTCTTCCTCTTCTTCTTCTATCCTTCCTCTGTTGCCGTTGGCGTCGAGGGGAGAAACAATCTGCGATTCTTTGCTCTTCTGTTGGCCTCTTCTGATGTTATTCCTCCTAGTGACTCTAGTATTCCCTTTATCCATCTCTTTCTCGGTCTTCCTCTTAATCTGACGTTTTCGTAGCGTTTGTTTATGGCTCTTTGATTCATTGTTAGTTCTTTCTGTCTTGTATGTGGCCAAACCAATTTATCTGTTGTTTCTTTATGTATTCAATGGCTGGTTCAATTTCGAGTTTCTTCCTCAGGTCAGTGTTTCTTACTCTGTCCCTGAAGCTGTTTCCTGTCATTCTTCTGACACATTTCATTTCTGTGGTCGTTATCTTTCTTATTGTTCTAGAGTCCAGCGTCCAATTCTGGCACTGATAGCACAGAGTTGGTAGAAAAATTGATTTGTATATTGCCCTTTTTGCTTCCGTAGTTATTGCTTTGTTTTTCAATAGTGTTTCATAGAGATTCTTTGTGGAAAATTTTGAAGCAATATGGCTTACCATAAAAAATCATAAATATTATCAAAGACATGTATGATGGTTACACATGTGCAGTTCGAACAGAGGAAGGACTGAGCAAATGTTTCCCAACAGAAACTGGGGTTAAACAAGGATGTATTTTATTGCCCTTGTTATTTGGAATTGTTATGGACTTCATAATGAAGAAATGCTGCACTGGTAATAAAGGCATCGAATGGATACAAGGAGACCATTTAGAGGACCTCGACTTTGCTGATGACATAGTTCTCATCAGCAGTCAGATAAAAACGATGCAGGAAAACACAAAATGAACTATCATCAATAGCCAGCAAAATTGGGCTTGAGATCAATCATGAAAAGACTAAAGTCATGACAAGTTTAATTCCAACAGGTGACAAAATATACATGGAAAACAAACCAGTAGAAGAGATTGATCACTTTATCTATCTTGGAAGTCACATTGATCGAGAAGGGGATACAAGTAAAGAAATTAGAATCAGAATAGCTAAAGCAGCAATGTCTTTCAGAAGCCTTGAAAAGTTGTGGAAATCAAAACTCATCAGCACAAACACAAAACTTAGGCTATTCAAATCAAATGTACTATCAACCCTTACGTATGCGTGTGCAAGCTGGAAAACAACAAGAGATTTAGAAACAAAGTTGAACGCGTTCGAAAATAAATGTCTAAGGAAAATACTTGGTATAGCGTGGAACGAATTCAAAACAAATGAGGAAATTAGAGAAATCGCTAATCAACCACTAATATCTTCAGTAATAAAGAAAAGACAATGGTCATATGTTGGACATGTGATGAGAAGAGATAATAACCGAATAGCAAAGCAAGCCCTCATATGGGAAACAAGAGGTAAGAGAAAAAGAGGAAAACCCAGAGAGACACTGAGAAGAACATTGATGAGAGAGGCAAGAGCAGCAGGATTTGGCTCCCTCAATGAGATAGAGCTGCTTGCACAGAACAGAGACAGATGGCGAGATTTGATAAAATATCTTTAAAAGAAAACTGCTAGAACAAAAATTCAGATAGGAGAAGGTGTATCATGGTCTACACCCTATGGGCTGCCTACGGCTCGAAAGGTCAATAGATAGAGAGCATTACTGACTCAAAAAAACAATACATAGAGTGTCCCTTGACATTTTGAATAAAAATAGTTAATATGTGCAAATAAAGAGCACTAACATTAAAAGCCAAAGATGCTTCAGAACTCCACTTGGCTGGATGCATTCACTGATGGATCAGTAAGATTTGCAACAGAAATGACAGAGAAACTGTACCCTTTTTTTAAAAAAAAACATTTGCTTGCACACACTCATATACTATAAGAACAAGAAGTTATGTTGATTGTGAACACTAGTAAAATGACTGTTGATATTCTGCTACAGAAGTTCCCAGCATCCAGTGAATAAGAAAGTTGATTGAACTATCATCACTTGTTCTGTATTATTCCAGGACAAGCTGAATGCTGATTACAGCAGTCTTGGACTAACCACAGCATTATTTTTTATTTAGATTCATATCTAAAGTGTACACAGCAGAAAAAAACAAAACTGGTTACAATCTGTATAATAATTTTTTCATCATTAATTCAAACTTCTTGAATTCTAGGATCATGATATCTTTTATATTCGTCCAATAATAACTGGTTGATTATATAAAAGAAAGCAGAGTAGTAAAATTATTTCTGTTTTAAAAGAGCTACTGCCAATTTATTAGAATGTAATATTTTGGGTGATTATGTTATGCTAATATGATGGTGATAGGTGATATAACTTCTGACATTACAGCCATACATCACTCACCACTGCAGCATGAGCCAGCTCTCATGACCAATCAAATCTGGTACTGTTCAATATTATAACCCAAACGATGTTCTACTTTAAAATGGGGCTTTATGCTTTGAAATCTTCCCAGTAGTGCATCTGTGCAAATTTTCTCATCAGATATGTATCCACCACAGAATGGTAGAGCCTGCATGCATATATCCCTTAGAGCTGCTCTGGTGGTAGCAATGCCACCAAGGGATCATCCAAACCAAGTGGGTCAAAAGACTGAGACTAGGAAAAGCAAGACACAAACATGTTAAAAACTGATATACTGGGTTACATTCCTAACATAACAGTGCAATGTTATTCGCACTATAAGATGTCACATTAGAAGGAAGTGACATCGTGCTTCTTTCATGGTGTCCTGCCAGGCAGTGAGAGTACCGGATCCCCTGCCTCAAAAGGGTTCAACAAATGCTCTTGATGGTTATCTTGCTTTCTGTTGTGGAATGAAAGCACAAAAAGAAAGGGTAAAAGGAATTGACCAAACATCAACACTAACAGAGAAGGCTATAGTAGCAATCACCAGTACCATATTAGAACAAGCTGTATAGTGATGTCACCAGCCTTGAGCTGACAAACACTTTCTTTAAACTTATTAACATTGGCATCTAGAGGTGTACGCAGAAGAAGAAGTAGTTTCACCATAGTAACTCCTTTCTTTTGCTTAATTTTTTTTCACAAAATATAAATTTGTGTTGCGCATTTAAGTGTGCAGTTTCCTGAAAATATTTTTTTAAGAAGTTTAATAAATTAGTTCCAAACATTTCTATGCAAGCTAAACAACAAATGATAAATAGCATTTTCATACCAACTTTGTGCTATGAAAGTCAAACATGGACCCTTTCTAAATCACATTTAAGAAAGATCAATACATGTGAGATGCGATGCTTGAAAAAAGAAACAAACAACACAAGAAGAGATAGAATACCAAATGAAACCATAAGAAAAATAGTAGGAACAAAACCCTGCCAAAAGTAACAACAACAACTTAAATGGTTTGGCCACCTGGTCAGAATGAATCCTTATCAATCACCATCAAGGGCGTTCTTCTCGAGAATGCATGGAAAAAGACCAAGAGGAAGACCCAGAAGAAGATGGATAGATGCAGTGACAGAGACATGTAACAACAAAGGAAAATCACTAATTCAGACAGTTCGAGCAGCTCAAGAACGACAAATGATATAAACCACGACACCTTTTAGGTATCAGTGAAAGAGAAAAGAAGAAGATGGATAGATGCAGTGACAGAGACATGTAACAACAAAGGAAAATCACTAATTCAGACAGTTCGAGCAGCTCAAGAACGACAAATGATATAAACCACGACACCTTTTAGGTATCAGTGACAAGAGAAAAGAAGAAGAAGAAGAATAAATTTGTATCAAATTTGAAATGTTTATAAATGATTTAGATTTAATATTTTCATCCCAAAAGATTAATCTTACAGTCACCATCTGATTATTTGTTTTATAACTTCTCATTTGTTTTTCAACAGAAAAACGTAACTATTTACATCCAAAATATATCTGTTTATTTTAATAATTTATTTTTGTCATCTGTTATGAATTCTCTTTTTCCAGCTGGCCAGAAACGTCATCCAAAGGGAGGCAAAGGTCAACAACAGCAACAATTTTATAATGACTTCAGTATGCAAAATCAACAGCAAAGCTATGGTCAACCAGACATGTTTTATGGTGGACCAGGTCATTAACTGTAGAGTATTAAAGACTACCATTTATATTTGTTACAAACATTAATATATTTTTATTAATTTTCAAAACCGTGGTAGAGCAAACAATAATGCTTGTAGAGGTTTGGTTTGTGAATTTTCATATTTATTTTAAATGTGTAATTCATTTACTATAGATTCCCCATTAAATATATTCACAGAGCACATCCTACAAGAGTGTCTCATGTTTGCGGATGTGTTATTTTTAATGTCTCTTGATGTCAGCATCTTTCTCAAAGCTTGGGTGAACCCTTAGCCATGTTATCTGAAAATAGAATTGCCACACTTGGGAATTAACTCTTACTATACTGTCTCAAAATTCACATTTTTAACAAAGCATTTTAAGGGGAAAAAATTAGGGCATGAATGCATATCTTAATATAACAACCTTTTAACCTCCAACATTACTATGAGATATTTTATATCAAAATTTGTAGAAATGAATTAATTTTTTTAAATAAAATGTATTTACAAATATATTTTTCAAGAAAATTGCCAAAATTAACTGAAAAACCTGCAACAAAAACTACACTTGAAATTTATATATTATAAACATATTTACAGGTTTATGTGTGCCAGTAACACTCCAAAAGCTGTTTATTGTAAAGTATATTCATTTTTACACAAAACTGTACAAATTTAAAATGTTTAGGAAAAATAGCGGGACAAAAGAAGCCATATTTATGTTCATGTGAACATTAATCGAAAAGTACACAGAAGTAAACAAACCAATATATGCCTGCTTCATAGACTACACCAAAGCTTTTGATAGAGTACACCACAAATAACTTATAGAATGCCTAAAAGAGATACATCTAGATGACATGGACATATGACTAATATGTAATCTATACTGGGAGCAAACAGCAATAATAAAATATAACAAAGAGAACTCTACACCCTTTGATATAAAAAGAGGAGTAAGACAGGGATGTATCCTATCACCAAGCTTGTTCAATCTATACACTGAGCAAATCTTTAAAAAGATCATAGAGATGTCAGGCCTACAAATTAATGGAAAGATAATCAATAACCTAAGATATGCTGATGATACTGTACTACTAGCAGAAAATGCTAAAGATCTACAACAATTACTTATTGAAATAAACATGATAAGCAAAAAATATGGACTAGATATGAATATCAAAAAGACTAAAACTATGATCATAAACAAAGGAAATACTCAAAACCCACAAATGGATATAAAAACTGAAGGAATAGACCTGTAGACAGTTAAGAACTACCATTTACATACTATAACCAGTGATGGAAAATGTACAACTGAAATAAACAAAAGAATAGGAATGGCAAAAAGTAATTTTAATGCCATGAAGAACATACTAACATCAAAACAAATAACACCAGGGCTAAAACTAGAATAGCAAAATGTTACACCTTCTCAATATTTCTGGTTATTTGGTTATGGAAGGCCCAGGTATCACTGCAAACTAATTAAAATTCATAATTGCTCAAAAACCGCCCATGCCAGCGTAATCATCCGAATCTCATCTCCCAAACAAAGAAAGGTAACTGTAGTCCATCAAAGCAATCTCAGCACATGCCAAAAGACATAAGGCGAAACCGTGCAGAAAGTGAACACAGCCAACTTTTCCCTGTCATACGATATCATTCATCGAAAGCAATTGGAATATCGAAACATGATCAAAACGGATGAGACACACAGCTCACGGTGTGCACAGAGCACTTAACTCAGTAGCTCCTGCAACAAGCCGGACTTGGAATATGAGGAAACTGCAACAAGGAACACTTTTCATGCATGGCCTTCAATTGTTTCTACCGCCTATCCACCATATACCGGGAGTTCACGTCCTCTTGAAAATGATGATCGTCATATTTTTAAAAAATGTAGAGCGCTTGATGATGTTAGGCCATCGTTGTTGACTCCAATTCCGAACATATAGACACACAGTTAGTCGTCAGATTATCCCCATCGCACATCAAACAACCGACCGTAAGATTAGCGTACGGCCGGTCTAGAGTCTAGGGATATACGATGAACCATTATGATGACGTAGCACACAAAAAAAGTCGTACACACAATTTCGCTCCCTTTCGATTTCTCATTACTCTAGTAAAAGCAACCTAAGACGAATAAAACACTGTGCAAATTCCGTAAAGAGATAAAACTGCGACTGACGAAGTAGTTTACATTGATAAGTAACATGGAAATAACTCGCGTCAAGGAATTCCAACAACGGCCATGAACAGCACCAATGTGACGTAAAGCGCAGATCAAGTCTAGACGTTGGAAGGTCGCATTCACAACACTTGATTTGTCAAAAAGGGACTGTTGCCGGCGTACAACATCGCTTTAGCGGCGCAGATGTAATAAGAAGATCATCACTTTTACTTTAATGCAGAAAAGTACAAATGATTCACATCCATATGTTAAGACTGGCTCTACATAACATTTAAAAACTCCTTTTTAGAAAGAGTTCAATACTATTACTCAGTGAAAAAACTGAGTCAGAAATTCCATCCATGTGGTGGATAAATATAATTTCTACATTTTTTAACAGTAATCCATGATTTGATTAATTGTGAGACATGTTCGTCCGTTAATTGTTACTTACGTTTGTAAGGAAATCATTTTCTTATCAGTGAAAATTAAATCACTTGGAGTAACACACGATTGACACCAATTAAAAACACAATGAAACCTGCTTCTAATAACATAGGAATTGAATGAGTTACCAATGTAAACGTCCGGAATAGACTTTCAAAAAGCTAGGATTGGATTAAATAAGAAAGGATTTTATTTAAAAGGTTAATTTCTGCACACCAGGTAGTACAAGTTTAACTCTTTCCATCCTGGTCATCTATTAGTAGATGTAGTTTTCATACCCTTTAATTCCGGCTCGTCAAATATGTCCCTAGCCTGATTTAACGGATATGCAATTTTTGTTTACTAATAGACGAGCCGGATGGAAAGAGTTAAACTCGTACTGCTTGGTGTGCCGAAACTCACCATTGCAGCTTCAGAGTAGTTGTACCTGGTCTGCAGAAACTAACCATTTTATCATTGCAACTTCAGAATAGTTGTGTGACTAAAAAAAATGCACCTAGCAAATTAAGTGAGACAAGAGATACTATCTTCTGCATAAGGGTGTAAATAGAAAAATATACAGAAGTAAACAAACTAATTTTATGCTTGCTTCATAGACTACACCAACACTTTTGACAGAATACAACATAAACAACTAATAAAATGTCTGAAAGATATGCATCTAGTTGATGGAAATAAGACCTATGTAATTTATACAGGGAACAAACAACTCTAATAAGATATAACAGTGAGGAGAACTCTGCACCTATTGGTATAAAAAGAGGAGTCATACTGGATTGCATTCTACCTTTATGTTTATTCAATCTACACACTGAGCAGATCTTTAAAGTTATCATGGAGATGCCAGGTCTAAACATTAATGGATAAGAAATCAGTAAACTAAGGTATGCTGATGACACCATGTTACTGGCAGAAATCCATAAAAACTACAGCTATAGCTTGTTTCATAACTCGTGCCCAACTTTTAAAATCGATATCTTTTTAACCGCTTGTTGTAAGTTGTTCAAAATTTGCATGTAAAGTTATAATGATTAGAACCCAACAGGGAATTAATTTCATTAAAAAAAAACATTTGGTTATTATTGTTGCTTATTTGATTTATATAAATTTATAACGACCCATTGATGTAGTCAAAACTTAATGTTTACAGTATTTTAAGTTAAAAATAGCGAGTAAAAATCCATACACGGAAAAATTGACGTGTTTGCACGCTTTCGCCGTGGTTTTTTTGACACAATTAGACACTTGAGAAATTGTGTGTTCCACTTCCGTTCATTCAGAGGTGTAGACGTGAAATTCGCAAAATGTTGTGTGTGAATGAAACTGTTACAATAAGAAAATTAAAAGTTTCGCTGAAAAAGAACAACAGTATTGAAATATCAAAGTCTACATTATGGAGGAATGTGAGAGCTGCAGGCTTTACATTCAGAAAGTATTCCAATGGACGAAACATCATCTGTGAGAAGCCACATATAGTAGTCATGAGAAGCAAGTACTTATGTGAAGTAAAAGAGGTGCGCAAGCAAGGTTATGATATTGTGTACTTGGATGAAACATGGATCAATGCTCACCACACTAACCAAAGGGAATGGCAGTCATCAGATGGAAAGATTAAGAGATTAATACCTAGCAGCAAAGGACAGCGCTTGATAATTGCTCATGCAGGTAGTCAACAACATGGACTAATACAGAATGCAGAGCTAATTTTTCTTTCAAAATCAATAGACAATCGGGATTATCACTCTGAGATGAATGGTCACATATTTAGACATTGGATTGAAAATTCTGTTCTTCCATCACTAGATCGACCATCTTGCCTAATAATGGACAATGCAGCGTACCACAACATTGTTGCTCTTGAAGATAAAGTCCCGACGTCATCCAGTACAAAAGATGCTATTAAGATATGGCTCACAAAGTGAGCACATACAATTTAATAACATGTACTTAAAACCTGAATTACTATCTCTAGTAAAGCAAAAACAAAGGACAAAGATTTTTCAAATAGATAAGATTATCCAAGAGCACGGTCATATAAGTTTGAGGCTGCCACCTTACCATGCTCATTTAAATCTAATAGAACTAATCTGGGCAAAATTAAAAGGACAAGTGGCAGATGAAGAGACAACATTCAAAATATGCGATGTAAAGACTCTTGCTAATCTCGCTTTATTAAATATAGACAAAGATTATTGGGCTGAATGTGAAGACCACGTCTTAAAACAGGAAGAGGAATATTGGAAAAATGATGGTTTGTGGAATGTTTAACCCCAAACAGTTATTAATCTTTTAGACTCGTCTGATTCAGAATGAAAGTATATAGCCCCCACAATGTTGGCCCCTATATTACCTTAAATTAGTTCAACAAACGGTCCTTATCACGACCACACAACTATGAAAATTGGACATACAGGTATACCTTGATATTATCGTCCGTCCTCGAACTGAGAAGACAATAATTCTCCTGGTGTTTTGTCGTATTCAGTTATTTCCCCATTACGGCCACGCCTTTACCTAGTGAAAATTAATCATAGACCAGCAACTACGGTAATTTCTATTATTTAGGGGTTCACAATTTACAATTTTGACAAACATCAAAGAAATTCGCAGCTTTAAGAAAACTGCAGCTGCAAGATATTTGTTAAATATACATTTAAAGGGTCTTTTGCATTCTAATAACATTTGGAAAATTTCAACAGTTTTTAACAAACGGTTACTGAACAATAGCGTTTTGAAGTTGGGCAAGTGATTTGAAACGAGCTATAGTTAACAATATAAAGAAGACAGGCAAAGAATATTGTTTAGATAGGAATATTAATAAAGACTAAAACTGTGATTATAAATATGGATAACTCACACAATCTACATATAGATATCAAAATCATCATCTTAGATGGTAAGAGCCTAGAAAAAGTTCATGAATATAGCTGTTTTGAACATGTTATATAATAAGTGATGGAAATTATAAGACAGAAATAGACAAAAGAATCATCATCATCATCGTGTGCCTTCTCCGCAACGAAGGTTGGCTACCATGGATCGCCATTCTACTCTGTTTCTTGCTTTGATGGTGCAGGCTGTCGTAGATTGACTTGACCATCTTTTGATGTTACTCGCCCATGTTGGTCTTGGTCTGCCTCTGCCTCTTTTACCTTGTATTTTTCCTTCCAATATTACTTTTAGTAGGCTGTTGTGTCTTTTAACATGCCCCAAAAATTTCATTTGTCTTGTCTTAATTGTATTTAGTAGTTCTCTTTTTATTTTCAGTTGTTTTAAAACTTTATCATTTGTTATCTTTTGTTTCCATCCAATTCTACCTATTCTTCTATAAATCCTATAACAAAAGAATATGAATGGCAAAAAGCCATTTTAACAAATTGAAAAATGTTATATCTTCTCAACATTCCTATATGGTGCAGAAACATGGACATTAGACAAAAAAACAGAACAGAGAATTGAAGCCTTTGAAATGTGGATATATTTAGAAGAATAGGTAGAATTGGATGGAAAGAAAAGAAAACAAACGACGAAGTCTTAAAACAACTAAAAATGAAAAGAGAACTACTAAACACAATTCAAATAAGACAAATGCGATTTTTGGGCCATGTTAAAAGACACAACAGTCTACTAAAAGTAATTTTGGAGGGGAAAATACAGGGTAAAAGAGGCAGAGGCAGACCAAGACTAACACGGACGAGTAACATCAAAAGATGGACAAATCAGCCTATGACAACCTGCACCATCAAAGCAAGAGACAGAGCAGAATGGCGCTACATGGTAGACGACCTTCGTTGCGGAGATGGTACTCGATGATGATGATGATGAAAAATATAATCACATCAAAGCAAATAACATCAGAACTAAAACTAGAAATAGTAAAATGTTATATCTACTGAACATTCCTGTATTGTGCAGAAACATAGACATTAAATAAGAAAACAGAATAGAAAATCAAAGCCCTTGAAACGTAGATTTATAGGAAAATAGGGCGAATTTGATGAAAAGAAGTCAGACAGCACAGCTGTAAATCACCAAAAAATTAAAAAAATAACTACTAAACACAATATGAACAAGACAACAGAAGTTTTTAGGACATGTGAAGAGACACAATGCCCTACTAAAAAATCATACAGAGGGGAAAGTACAAGGTAAATGAAACAGACTAGGACAAACTTTGGCTGATAACATCAAATGATGGACAGGTGAACATATAAAATGTGCACTATCAAGGCAAGAAACAGAGTGAAAAAATGATGCTGCATGGGAGCCATGACACCTCAGTGGTTAGTGAACTGGACTACTAAGGACAAAAGGTCGGGTTCGGTCCTGATCAACAGCTTCCAGGTTCACCCAGCCTTAAATAGGTACTGGATAATTTTTCTGGGAAAGTAGCGCGGCATGGGCGTAATACCAACCACATTACCCTAAAAATCCTGTGCCGAACATCTAAAAATAAAATGGGCACTAACACCATATGCCATATATATATATATATAGAATGATAAATATATCAGTATACATATGAAAATTTGTTGAAGAAAAATATAGAACGGTCAAATTTGTTCTATACATAGTATTGTACTCTCCAGGATATGGAAACACTCAGGACATTAATGAAAGAGCTGGCATGGCATGTTTTGTTTGAGCAAATGACTGCATAAAGTGGAAATACTGAAGAAACAATATGAGTGTTTCGGAATGAGAATATGACAAGTATTGATGTTGCAGTGTGACATGAGTAGATGGAAGGATTAGTTGTATATTTAATAAATCCTGCTGGAGTCTTAGTATACACAATTATCACAGTCTCTGGGGAAAATAAATAGAATTGAGTACTTTTAGTGGCGGTATAAGGTGGATTTTGCTAACTTCTCCTTTTAGTGGGTATAAGGTGGGTTTTGCTAACTTCTCCTTTAGTGGGTATAAGGTGGGTTTTGCTAACTTCGTCTGCATTCGCTGAACAACTCCTCTTCATGGTCTTCTTAATTTATCACTAAAATGTTATTAGAAGGACTTAGATGCATTGTAAGTCACTAACGTAGAATTATGGAAAAGTACCAGTCAAATACCAGTGGATAAAGAGATACAGCGATGACGATGGATAGGACACACTACGGAAGCCAACTGAGAGTATTACACAACAGGCCCTTTTTTGGAATCCCCAGGGGAAAAGACAAAGAGGAAGACCAAGGAATTCTTGGAGAAGACAGATCGAAGCAGAGATGAAGATGATGGGGAAGACATGGAATGATCTTAAAAGAATTGCAAAAAACAGAACGACTTGGAAAGTGTTTGTTGAAGACCTATGCTCCACTGTGAGCTAAAAGGTAGAAGAAGAAGATGCATTGTGTTATGAACTACAGCAAGCTGTGATATCTGCACCTTTTGACCAAACACGTCCAACAATTTTTTAGCATCAGGTTGCCTTCCCTCTTTGATCTCAACTCATTTGGCTAGACTGGTTAATCTTTTTCCTGACCCACCACTCAGAGTTTGAGTAGTATCTTCATCATTTCTGGTTCACTGATCTCGACTTGGCTGGTCGTTGACCAGTTTCAGCCTTAGTGCTTTTTTGGTTATCTTTGGCCTGGTTTTGCTACCAAGGCACTATATTATGTTGTGATCAGATTTGATCAAAATAAATTACAACTTTTGGTAGAGTGAAAAGCATAATCATTAACAAAGCTGAGCTTGCATACATTCATCATATGTTTGAAGGTTTTGGGCTAGATACTTCAACTATGTGTTAACTTTCTATAATTATTTTCAAGAAGGTAATTATTGTGTCAGACTTTTTGGCCAATCTTCAAAATGTCCAGAATTAATATTCATTGTGAGTATTAAAAAAAATAGTACAGTTAACCCACAGCATTACTGCCTTTATGAAATGAAGTGTTGGTCATTCCACTTTTCTTCTACACATCTTTTGGTGGAACACAGCCCTGTTCTCTGTACCATGATGTCTTATGCTCCTAATTTTATTTTAACTAGTTTGATTTAAGCACGGGTGGATAATTTAATTGTAGTTCTTGAACCTTCAAAATTTTGTGTGAATCTGTTGTTCTGATCATTCAGGAGCCCATGATAGTTAAGAAACTGACAGCTTTGTTAGAAAATATTGTTTGGGGGGGGGGGAAAGATGAACGACAACAATGTGCCTGACAGTAGCTGAGCTGAATTTGCAAGTAAATCATAGCTAATGGTTTGCGCAGAATTGGGGAATCAGAACCAGCCAGACCCTACTCCACCAACACAACACATAAATGCCAAAGTCCTTTTAAGGGTAAATGACTAAGGTGTCTATTCCTTTAGTCATTGGATGATAAGCAATCCAGGTGGGAATTTAAGAAATTGACAAGAAGTTATATTGAAGTTTCCTATAACCATTTATTGTGAAGTACTAGTTATATTGAAGTTTCCTATAACCATTTATTGTGAAGAGCCAAGATAGTTGTTAAAGTAGAATGTAATGACTCAGAGAAGTGTTTGTTTAACCCATGAGCCTGAAATATCAGCATATTTATCTTTTGTGTCATCTGTTGAGAGGAATATATCACCTATACGTAAAAGTAAAGTACCCCCGTCACACCAAGTGGCGTATAGGGAAATATGGTGTTACAGACCTTCAGCACATGATTTTTGGGGTAATGTTGTCGGTATTACGCCCGTGCTGCTTTACTTTCCCAGAAAAAAATCCGGTACCCAATTAAGGCTGGGTGAACCCGGAAGATCGATAGCTTGACAAGCTGTCATTGTAAAAAGTATTGTTATAGAAACAGCACCATATATTTTAGAGCAGTGATCTCTGCAATATGTGCCACTTTGGCATGCAAGGTTTCTGGTTTTGAGATTGTGGTTCTGCCCTATGTGCCGTCTTCGGCTCGAAAGGACAATAGATAGATAGAACCCGGAAGCCGTCGGTTGGGATCGAACCCTGCCCCTTGTCCTTTGTAGTCCAGTTCACTAACCACTGAGCTATCGTGGCTCCCTATCACCTATAATTATGTCCTAAATATTATGTCAATTCTTTAAATCGGTAATATATGTTTCACAAATATAAATGACAGACTTAAGTATGTTTCAGGTTTAGGTTATTATTAATGAACCATTAAATTATGTTTTTGTTAATAATAGATTAAATTAATGAGTTATTTGCACATTATTGCACTCTGAACATGTCCATAGGTGTTCAGATCCCCTCCTCAGCAAGTCCTGCAGTGTCCAGCGACTGACGACTCCAGTTCTGTGTTGGTTGATAAGTCTTCTTATACGCCCACTAAGTTTCTCGTTTCTGGCTGTGTCCATTTAAATTCCCATCTCTTTCATCTGAAGAAGTGACGTGGACTCCTAGTTGTCAAAGTCATGTGCCTTTCTCACATCTCGGAGGGCATTGATGACGCCTGTCCATTCCATTGGTTGACTGTCTTCAATGACAACCTGTCCGCTCTTTCATTTCCCGTACCCCTGTGTATCCAGGGATGTAAACAAAGGTAACTCTACATATTTTTTTACTTCTGCAGTGACTCTACTCATTGCCTGCATACAGAACCCACCTCCACTTTTCCTATCATGCTCATAGAATCACTTAGCATGCAGTGAGTGTAGTCTTGTGACTCTAAGCAAATGAATGCCCTGGTCACTGCCATCACCTCCATCGTCATGCTAATCGTGAACGTATGCACCACTGTTTTCTTTGACTTTTCGGCTTAATGAGCGTGCTGTTAAAGCCCATGCACTCCTTTGGTGTCGTATTACAGATCCATCTGTATAGATGACTTCATCTTTCTCATTGGTGTTATCCCAGATGAGACCGTTGACCATGACTGAGTTCTGTTCCCTACATTTCCTGTCGAGTGTGACAATACACGAGAATATGCCCCTGAATAATGTAGGCACCAGTATCCACTTCTCGCCAGCGTTGATATTGGTAAGCCCACCGGCCTGTTTGATAACTTCTTCTGCTCAGCCCGCCTATGATTTGCCTCTTCTTAGCCTGACACCTTTCCCAGTGTTGAACTCATGATGCATTTGATGTGCTTTATCTGCACTTATCTTCAGGTATGCTTGTGCCCTCCAGATCTTGATCCTGGCATCCATGGTTGGAAAGTTGAGAAGATACCTAATTGCTACACAGGGAGTGTCATTTGTACACCCCAAGATAATGCACATAGCTTCATTCTGTATTTTCTCCAGCCTGTCAATTTGCATCATACTAACAGTAAGAATAGCTAGGGCATACTTAATTGGTGCAAGGACTAGTCCCTGGAACAGAAGATTAAATTAGGCTATTGTTAATGAATAAAGCATTAAATTAGGCTATTGTTACTTATTGAAACATTAAATATATTCATTTTATTAATGAAGCATTAAATATATATTTTTATTGTTAATGAAGCATTAAATATATATTTTTATTGTTATTGAAGCATTAAATATACATTTTTATTGTTAATGAAGCATTAAATATACATTTTTATTGTTAATGACACGTTAAATGTATTCATAATTTTAAAAATAGCATTGATAATTTTTCAGCTTACAACCAGGGAGGCTATGGAGGTCCAATGCCTGGTGTTCCACAATATCCAGGCCAACAGTTTCTGAGTGACCCAGTAGCAAACATGGCAATGCAGTATGGACAGGCATTAGCAGGACAAGGAAAAGATTTGGTCAATCAGAATGTAAGAAACTGAAAACTTGTTATACTTACCTGATCTTGCAAGTATACAGACAACTTGTTGATTTTCTTACCTGATGTATTGTTGTGTACATTTTTTCTAGTCCAATTCAAAATGCAGTGACGGATTTTCTTTAAGGAAATATATAATAAATATCTGCAGTTTCCTAATATTTATGATTTGTAATATCCATACTTTTGATCGATGCACAAAGACCAGATTTAATATTTGCATTAAAGAAAGTTTAGTTATTAAGGACAATCTATTGACTTTCAAGATATTCTTCAACTGTGCAAAAACTGCTCTGTCTCTAAATTCTTTATGTACATCTTTCTCTGCCAACGATGCTACCAGAATAAGTGAATGTATTTACATCTTCCAGTTACTTATCTCCTAAGGTAATTGAAAAATATACACTGTGTTTATTTTCTTATTACACATTGATAATGATAATAGTTCAAAATTAATTCACTTAAAATTTCATAACTTTTTTCATAATTGTCATACTGACATGGTTGTATGGTGTAATTTAATTGGTAATTTCAAGAACCTACTAGTTATTATGTAAAGTTTAGATGAGGTATACTTTTTTAAGAAAGTGAAAAGGATATCTTTATGTATATGGAGACATTTTTGTGGTCTTGATGAAAGATCAACCCAACCACAACATTTCTTGAAGCCTAGTGCTATTACACATTTAACAGGTTGCACTATTGCACATTGTACTTAACTTCATCGACTTCAAAAAAGCATTTGATAGTATTCATAGAGATTCTTTGTGGAAAATTCTGAAGCAATATGGCTTACCATCAAAAATCATAAATATTATCAAAGACATGTATGATGGTTACACATGTGCAGTTCGAACAGAGGAAGGACTGAGCGAATGTTTCCCAATAGAAACTGGGGTTAAACAAGGATGTATTTTATCGCCCTTGTTATTTGGAATTGTTATGGACTTCATAATGAAGAAATGCTGCACTGGTAATAAAGGCATCGAATGGATACAAGGAGACCATTTGGAGGACCTCGACTTTGCTGATGACATAGTTCTCATCAGCAATCAGATAAAAACGATGCAGGAAAACACAAATGAACTATCATCAATAGCCAGCAAAATTGGGCTTGAGGTCAATCATGAAAAGACTAAAGTCATGAAAAGTTTAATTCCAACAAGTGACAAAATATACATGGAAAACAAACCAGTAGAAGAGATCGATCACTTCATCTATCTTGGAAGTCACATTGATCGAGAAGGGGATACGAGCAAAGAAATTAGAATCAGACTGGCTAAAGCAGCAATGTCTTTCAGAAGCCTTGAAAAGTTGTGGAAATCAAAACTCATTAGCACAAACACAAAACTTAGGCTATTCAAATCAAATGTACTATCAACCCTTACATATGCGTGTGAAAGCTGGAAAACAACAAGAGATATAGAAACAAAGTTGAACGCATTCGAAAATAAATGTCTAAGGAAAATACTTGGTATAGAATGGAACGAATTCAAAACAAACGAGGAAATTAGAGAAATCGCCAATCAACCACTAATATCTTCAGTAATAAAGAAAAGACGATGGTCATACGTTGGACATGTGATGAGAAGAGATAATAATCGAATAGCAAAGCAAGCCCTCATATGGGAAACAACAGGTAAAAGAAAAAGAGGAAGACCCAGGGAGACACTGAGAAGAACATTGATGAGAGAGGCAAGAGCAGCAGGAATCGGCTCCCTCAATGAGATAGAACTGCTTGCACAGAACAGAGACAGATGGCGAGATTTGATAAAATATCTTTAAAAGAAAACTGCTAGAACAAAAATTCATATAGGAGAAGGTGTATCTTGGTCTACGCCCTATGGGCCGGTTACGGCTCGAAAGGTCAATAGATAGATAGACTATTGCATGGGTGGGCTACCTTTTAACCCAATGGCCAGATTTGAAAATTTTGAAGATGCAGTGGGCCAGATCATCATCATTGAGTGCCGTCTCGCATCGAAGGTTGGCTACCATGGAGCGCCATTCCACTCTGTGTCTTGCTTTGATGGTGCAGATTGTCATAGGTTGACTTGTCCATATTTTGATGTTACTTGTCCATGTTAGTCTTGGTCTGCCTCTGCCTCATTTACCTTGTATTTTCCCTTCCAATATTACTTTTATTAGGCTGTTGTGTCTTTTAATTTGCCCCCAAAATTTTGTCTTGTTCTAATTGTGCTTAGTAGTTCTTTTTTAACTTTTAGTTGTTTTAAAGCTTCATCATTTGTTTTCTTTTCTTTCCATCCAATTCTACCTATTCTTCTATAGATCCACATTTCAAAGGTTTCAATTTTCTGTTCTGTTTTATGGTCTAATGTCCATGTTTCTGCACCATACAGGAATATTGAGAAGATGTAACATTTTGCTATTCTTAGTTTTAGACCTGGTGTTATTTGTTTTGATGTTAGTATATTTTTCATGGCATTAAAATTACTTTTGGCCATACCTATTCTTTTGTTTATTTCAGATGTACATTTTCCATCACTAGTTATAGTATGTCCCAGGTAGTTGTAGCTCTGAACTGTCTCCAGATGTATTCCTTCAACATTGATGTTTAATTGTAGGTCTTGATAATTTTCTTTGTTTATGATCATAGTTTTAGTCTTTTTGATATTCATATCTAGTCCATATTTTGTGCTTGTTATGTTTATTGCATTAAGTAATTGTTGTAGATCTTTAAGATTTTCTGCTAATAGTACAGTATCATCAGCATATCTTAGTTTAGTAAAATTTTGGTTACCTGGCTCATTAGGCTTATTGTTGTAAAATCACTGCATTCAACTGCACCATTCTTTTTAGGCAATGTAATGAAAGTTGAAGTTTTTAGTTCACTTGGTATATATCCTGTATGGTATATGTCATTGCATATGTCTGTGATCACTTCAATGCCAAAATCTTCTAGAGCCTGTATCACCTCTATCTGTATATTATCAGGTCCTGCTGCTTTTCCCTTTTTCATTGTTTTTATAGCTTTTTCTACTTCATATTTCAGGATTTTATAGCTGGATGTACATTTTATAAATGATTTTTTGTCCCTTTTGTCATGAAATAATTCTGTCATATATTCCTGCCATCTATCGATTATATTTTTGTTGTCTGTTAGCATTTCTTAGCATCTCTTTGTTTGTAATACATCCGCTTCCTGCAGCTTTTTTGTCTTTATTAGTCATTCTTTTTATTTCTGTGTGCATCCCTCTTACATTTTGTTTACTTTCCATAGTTTCAACTTCTACACATCTTTGGTTGAGCCAGTCTTCTTTTGCCTTTTTGCACATTTTGCGTATTTCATTATCAATTTCATTGTATCTGGCAGTGTTCTTCGCTTGTCTTTTCTTCCATTTTTTATAGGATGTTGTCAGTTATCCATTTTTGTTTTTTGTTTCTTTCCTTTTTGGGTAAGGTGTCACAGGATTCTTGTATGCTGTTTTTTATGCATTGCCATTTGGTTGTGATTTTTCTTCAGGATTTTCTCTTCTGTACTGCTCAATCACTTCTTCTAGCAGCTTCTGATATGTGTTCTTTACTTGTACTGTATACGTTTCTTTTACATCTTTCTGATTTAAAGCTGTTATATCTATTGGTATTGCTGAATTGTGAAAAAAATTATTCATGAACATAAGTAATGCCAAACAATTAAATAAACTTTTGAGCATTTCGTTCGTTCGTTCGCTTTCGTCAGCTTTGACCTCTGACGAAGTCCCACCCACTCAATTTTGTGGGACTGAATTTTGCGTGTAAAGTCTGTTTTATCCCATTACAGGATGCCCCTCGCCATGCAGGCAGATTTACTCCGACTTCAGAGGTACTAATTTTTAGGGAATTAGTAAAACCCAGGTGTCCTCGCCAGGGTACGAACCCCGGCTGTTGCCGTGGTAAGCCAACCGCCTATCGATTGCGCTAACCGGACACCCTTTTTGAGCATTTAATGTGATCGTTGGATATTTTCACGTGGGAAATAAGATGTATAGAAGTCCAGTTTCTTTGAGTCCCTCCACTTTGACTTCAGAATATTTTGTTCATCCAAGTCAATAGTTTCTATTTGTATCTCTGCTGGAGCAGCATTTGCATCAGTAGCAAATGGTGTTGAGAAACATTCTTACCTTGTTTGTTGTTGTTGTGCAGAAAAATCTTGAAATGCTCCAAGAACGAGCAGTAAATATCAATAATAAGAGTTTTCTTCTGCTCTTCAAGACTTACAAACAAAATGAGTGTTTCCTTCTTGCAGGTTACTCTTTCACAATTTCATTTTTTTCTGGAAAGCTTTGATATGCTAGTAAAATTATGTACCCTTTGTTCTTGTGTTTGTAACTTGAGATTAAGGTAATTAAAATGTTGAGTCATGTCATAAAAAAATTATAGCTGGCAGATCCATTGAGGGTCTGATAACTCTTTGACCTGATTATCCTTCATGTCCATGAAATGTTCGACATAACAAGTAAGTCATAAAATCTTTTTCAGCATTTCCCCTCGACTAAACCAGCATACCTGGCAATAGTAAAGCAGATTGCCATACTCTGAAATTGATGATGGTTGAAGCCACTTGCTTTTATAAAACTGACACACTATACCATAACTGCCATGATGTCAGCAACTTTAAATGCTTTCACACACATATTTTCTTGGTTAACAATACAATGTAGAGGAAACATCAAGATGACCTATTTCTGTACCAAATAAGTGGGATATTATTTTGCCAACCAAGTCATAGTTTTGACTGGTCATAGTTGATTGTCACTCCACAAAACCTGTTCCTATTTAATCCAAAATCTTTAAGAGTGAGCTCCAGTGCTTTTAAAATGTCCTCGCCTGTTTGTAGTGCCTTTGAGTGGTTGTTACGCTAATATGTCCTCCATAATGTTAATGAATTTATCAGTGCCCCTAATAAAGATAAACATGGGGTATGGTTCGATCCCAACCGACAACTTCCGGGTACACCCAGCCTTAAATGGGTACCAGATTTTTTTCTGGGAAAGTAAAACAGCATGGCGTAATACCAACCACATTACCCCAAAAGCTGAAGGTCTGTAAAATATAGGGTCACTAACATCATATTTCCCTATACGCCACTTGGCATGATGGGGGTACTTTACTTTACTAATAAAGATAACTATTTTCTCTATGTCTGTCATATTACTTGAGTCGTCTAAGGTGACAGAGAATGCTGCAAATTCTGACGCACAATCTTTTATGCTTTTTCAGACATCTTTCCCCGTGTCATCCGACAGTCCAGAGTGATAAACTTACTTGGTGTAATAAATAGTTCTTATCAGGGCAAAGCACTTTGACAGCTGCTTTAAACATACTTACACAAATTCTCCATTGGAAAATGGTTTCAAACTCTTAGCGATTTGTTTACTAATAATATAGCTCACACTAACAGCATTCTCTGAACATTTATATACATTGTACAAAAAAATTGTTGACCTTGCAAGGACTTCTTTAAATGTGCTATTTTGTCCTGCTAAACTTGTTCTTCCAGTGAACTCTAATTTTCATGTTCAGATTGAATGTGACATCTAAGGTTGTATTCTTTAAGAACAGACATTTTTTAATTGTGTGTTAAACACAAAGGGTTATCGTGATATAAAGTAAAGGTTGTGTCTACATTCCACCTTTTGCATGATAGTGCCATTGTGTAACTAATTAGTGACAACAAGTTATTAACTTTAAAATGCATTGCTATTTAGTTAAAAAAATTACATAACATTCTTCCACCACCACAATTTGTAACCTCTACCAAATTTGTTGCTAAAGACACATGACCCCATTGATCTGATGTAGGATTGTCATAGAATAAAATTCCAGGCATATATAATACCATGGCATTCACACTCAAAACCACAAATGTTACCCTTTGTGACACGAACAACAAAGGCTACACCACTTTAGTGATGTCGGCCAATTAGTAACATTAAACGAACTGCATTGCAGTGTAGTGTCCATTGTCAAAGACAAAGAACTTGACAGTCTTGGCTTGTAACATGGGGCAGCTAATAGATCAAAGGTATAATAAAAATTATTTCATTTTGGTGAATTCTTTAACAGACCATTTTTAGGTTGTCCACCTCTGCACTATTGTATGTGTTACATTAACACAACTTTTATCTTTATGGAATGACCCAACACATTGTTTGACTTCTATTGTAGTTATTTGGAAGCTAATCCCTCAAAGACGAATATGGCAGACCACCGTGAAAGAGATTGGAGCCTCATCACGTAACACTCCAAAGAAAGCCATGGAGAGAAATTCTAACTACTGTATTAAGAAATATACTAACAACAAAACAAATGTCAACAGGGCTGAAACAGAATGGCAAAATGTTACATCTTCTCAATATTCCTGTATGGTGCAGAAACATGGACATTTGACAAGAAAACAGAACAGAAAATTGAAGCCTTTGAAATGTAGATTTATAGAAGAATAGGTAGAATTGGATGGAAACAAAAGATAACAAACGATGAAGTTTTAAAACAACTGAAAATAAAAAGAGAACTACTAAATACAATTAAGACAAGACAAATGAAATTTTTGGGGCATGTTAAAAGACACAACAGCCTACTAAAAGTAATATTATAAGGAAAAATACAAGGTAAAAGAGGCAGAGGCAGACCAAGACTAACATGGACGAGTAACATCAAAAGATGGACAAGTCAATCTATGACAGCCTGCACCATCAAAGCAAGAAACAGAATAGAATGGCGATCCATGGTAGCCAACCTTCGTTGCGGAGAAGGCATTCGATGATGATGATGAATCCCTCAAATCCTTTGTTTACCAAGATTATTTTTTTTACATATCTGTTTTTTTTAAAGCAGCTTTTATCTGGGAAGTAATGAATAAATTATAATAGGACAATGAAATGTTCACTACCTTTCATATGATGCAGTTTTTCTAACATACTTATTAAATACATTATAAAATACATTTAGTACATACATATCCATAAAATTTGTAAAAAAAAAAAAGAATGTATGGTTCATACTAATTTCTGCATAACTTTTTTATGTAAGATTTTCACAGACATAATTAATAATAATTGTAAAGGATAAATATAAGTAATATAAGCTACTTCAGCTTGTACATAATTCCTCCTTTATGTGCTAAACAAACATCCATTGCTTTTTTTTTTATTTGCAGATACAGCAGTATGTGACATCTTCAAAGCTGAAATACTACTTTGCAGTCAACACTTCATATGTTGGCAAAAAATTATGCTTGTTGCTCTTCCCATACACACATTCAGTAGGTTGCCATCGGTTCTCCTTGTTTGAAATTAATGTTATACCTACATCTTGCAAAGCTATATTTCATTAAATAGTGGCACTGAGAAAGAGATATCTACAAGAATAGGCATGTCAGCCCAGGCACTCAATGGACTTAGAAACATTTGGCATTCAACCAGTCTCCATCTCAGCACCAAGCTTAGAATTTACAAATCAAATGTGCGACCCATACTCCTATATGGAGCAGAAACGTGGAGTTATGAACCAAATGATAAAAAGTCAACTAAGAGGATTTGAAGGTCATTGTCTTAAGAAGATTCGAAACATCTTTTGGGATCCATTGTAGCAACACAAACACATTATGAACAAAGTCGTCAGAAGATCAGGCATTAGCAACATCAATCAAGAAGTGAAAAGAAGATGCTGGAAATTGAGAGGCCACATTCTACGAATGAAACAAACCAGGCATCTACACCCAGCATTAACACGGGCACAACCTGGCAAATGAAGAAGAGGCAGACCATAGGGACATGGTGACGAACCATACATGATTAAAATTAAAGAGGCAGGCAGATCCTGGCGAGAGTTATCTCTAGTGGAGATCCTTGCAGTTGCCCTATGTTCCGACCGGAGTTCAGGGGATTAAGAAGTATGACTATACTATCTATGTTAGTGAGATAAGGCAACAGCAAAAAAATCATCAATACCAGTTATTTCTACTCTTTTATATTACCGTCCATACATATATTAATGTTTTCAAAACAAGAAATAAACTTGAGAGGTTGTGGGGGCTAACTTCTTATGACCTAGTTGTGGCAGGGTAACTGATATTGGTCTTGTATTCATATTCTAATATTACTGATGAAAGAATATACCTAACCAAGTTAATCAAATACCGCTGGAGCTCAGTCAATCGCAACATCTGATACAGGTTTCTAATCTGCTCTTTCAAAAACCTGGATCTATGAATTGCCTTCCTAATCACTTATTGTATAGTTCTCCAATATTGTATAATTCTCCAATATTGTAGTTCTCCAATATTGTAGTTCTCCAAGATTGTATAGTTGTTCTCCAAGATTGTATAGTTCTCCAATATTGTATAGTTCTCCAATATTGTATAGTTCTCCAAGATTGTATAGTTCTCCAATATTGTAGTTCTCCAATATTGTATAGTTCTCATAATTCTTACTGATCAACTTCTTCTAGCCCAATTTCTCAGAGTGCAATTTTTTGGTACTTTTGGCATGTGCCCTCATAATTTTAGTTTTCTATGCATTTAATTTCAGCCCTACTGTGTTAGCAAACTGATCTACTTTATCTGTTTTCTCTTGTATGTCTTGGTGACAGTGGGTAAGCAATCCTATATCATCTGCAAAGTCAGCATCCTCCAGACATCCAGTGAGACCCCCAAGTAATTCCCCTTGGTCTGTCGCCAACAACCATTCACATGATTCAGCCCATAACCTCAAGGAAAAGGAGCGCCCCGAACTAAATAAGACCTTGTCTAACTCCTGTTATGACTCTGAACCAAGCTGTCTACTGTCCTTCATGTCTTACACAGCACTGGTTGCCATCCCCAGTAAATATCTTTTAGAATATTGACAGGTCTATTCCTTCAACTTTGATATCCATTTGTAGGTTTTGAGTGTTATCTTTGTTTATGATCATAGTTTGAATCTTTTTAACTGTGAATGAGAATGAGCAGCAATACCATATTTCTAATTAGCCTCAAGACATGATGATTATCCTTGGCCTTTATTTCTTGAAGTAGTTCATACACTACCATTCCCACATGGTTGTCCAAATGTTAATCATTTGTTTCTTGGATTGTTATGCATGTGATAGCACTGCTGCTGTAGATGAGAGATATGTTTTAACTGTTTATTTCATTGTTAGAACTAAATTTGAAACATGATGATTACCTAGTTTGCATTTTTATTTATTTTCTGTATGCCTGTGTAAGTCTTGCTGCATAATCTGAACAAATCCACAGATGACACTTCCTCTTTTTTTCTATATCACAGGATTGGTCAATACATTATAATCAGGATGATCAAGTAGCACCACGATATGAAATCAATGCACCAGACTTGTACATACCTGGTGAGTATTTAATTATCACCCAGACTTGTACATACTGGTGAGTATTTAATTATCATCCAGAGTTGTACACACTGGTGAGCATTTAATTATCATCCAGACTTGTACATACTGGTGAGTATTTAATTATCGTCCAGACTTGTACACACTGTTGAGTATTTAATTATCATCCAGACTTGTACACACTGGTGAGCATTTAATTATCATCCGGACTTGTACATACTGATGAGTATTTAATTATCATCCAGACATGTACACACTGGTGAGTATTTAATTATCATCCAGACTTGTACACACTGGTGAGTATTTCATTATCATCCAGACTTGTACACACTGGTGAGCATTTAATTATCATCCAGACTTGTACACACTGGTGAGTATTTCATTATCATCCAGACTTGTACACACTGGTGAGCATTTAATTATCATCCAGACTTGTACATTCTGGTGAGTATTTAATTATCATCCAGACTTGTACATACTGCTGAGTATTTAATTATCATCCAGACTTGTACATTCTGGTGAGTATTTAATTATCGTCCAGACTTGTGCATACTGGTGGGTATTTAATTATCATCCAGACTTGTACATACTGGTGAGCATTTAATTATCATCCAGACTTGTACATACTGGTGAGTATTTAATTATCATCCAGACTTGTACATACTGGTGAGTATTTCATTATCAGCCAGACTTGTACATTCCTCGTGAGTATTTCATTATCAGCCAGACTTGTACATTCCTCGTGAGTATTTAATTATCATCCAGACTTGTACATTCCTCGTGAATATTTCATTATCAGCCAGATTTGTAAATACCTGGTTGGTATTTCATTATCAGCCAGACTTGTATATACAGGTTCAATTAGGCACATGTTCAACAAATGTGTGTCCTGTCTTTCATGAAAGCTCTGCATGAAGTGTTTTGTGTGCATTCAACAATACTGGCCATAATCTTCTTTTGTATAATTTCCAGCTTTTCTATCTACATATGGCTAAAAGTGAGAATAGCCAGAGCAAACTCAATTACAGAAAGGACCAGTTCCTGATATAAGAGAATAAAGTGACACTGCTCACAACATGTCATTACATTTACTGCAACCAGGTCCTTCCGAGCTTTCATAACAACTTGTCTACAGGCTTATCAAAAGCAAGACTCTAATCAAACCATAAAAAAAGTAAAGTACCCCCGTCACGCCAAGTGGTGTGTGGGGAATTTAGTGTTAGTGACCATAACTTTTACAGACCTTCAGCACATATTTACCTTTGAATAACCATGAACAGGTTACACGATGCGTCATATATCTGAGATGAATACATTAAATTATTAAACACTGGGTGAACTGGAAGCCGTCGGTTGGGATCGAACCCTACCTCTTTTCTTTATAGTCCAGTTCACTAACTACTGAGCTAACACGGCTCCCATAATCAAACCAAACTGCTAGATATTTAATTGCTTCTGTCTTCTTCACAATCTGCAAATACAGACTCTCAATTGGTCCTGGTGTGATTTATATGGTTGGTGTAAGTTTTAATAAATTTATTGCTATGGAGAGGTTGCAATAATGTTGAGGTTAGGATGCTTTGTGTTAGGAGTTCTCATATGGAAGGATCAGATTTTTTTTTCAGTTAGCCCCTTATGTCAAGGTAAGTGGGCAAGTGCCTATTTCTATCTAAAAGTCTCATGTTTATATTGGGCACAATAAATGAACCATTAGCAGATGAAAATCCAAGTGATCAGGTTATATGTTGCTGTATGGACTAAATTTAATAAAAAGTACAATTGGAAGAAAATTAACCAACTCTCGGAGATTTTCCCAGTAACCCTGGCTGATGCTTCAGAATTTGTTACTGTGCTTGGGAAGGGATTGCAGCACTAATAGACTGAGAACAGTGATGATTAGTGCTATATATATGAGCAGATTGCCTCCTATTGCAAAGCTCTGTGGATTTTCCTAATATTTTTATTATCATTATTGTTATTAATGACTCCTGCCTTATACAAGAAAATAACTTGTCTGATTAGAGTTCATGCTGAAGTCAACTTCTTGGCTTTTTCATCCACTGTTTTTAATTTTCTTCATTGTGTTTCTAAATGATAATAACAGTAATGTATATGTATATTAAGGTTTCAGTATGAAGAAACATTGTCTTTTGTGTTCTTCAAGGAAAATCCTTTGTTGTCTGGCTGTCAGACTAATTTTTGTACATTGCTTTGTAAAATGTAACACCAAGAATAATAATTAAAAAAAACAACTATACAAGATGTGGCAAGGAGCTGATGTAGTCACATAACATTAGTTTCTAAGAGTTTATATTTTTCCCATAGTCATGTGTGACTGTGAAATGTGGACATCATTAGGTCTGCTGAAAAATCCATTAATGCCTTTGAAGCAATACAGATGAATATTCCAGATACCATGAGCAGAGGAAGGAAGAAAAATGTCCATTTTGCAATAACTTAATATTCCAGAGAACTGGCTGCTAAGGAACATAAAAACAAGAAAACTAAAATATATTAGATACCTAAAATAGAAAAATGACATGGAGAAGACATGGTACCAGATAAACATAGAAAGAGAGAATACCGAGAAAGAGTTATGTGCAAGATGTCACAGACAAACTCAAAATTGGGCATGACTGCAGCAAATTCTCTGAATGTCACTCAGAACAGAAAAAACAAACCTTCAAAATAGCAGCAGTAGGATCCAAGTTCCAACAGGGACAAACTAATTGATGATGATGATGATGATGAATACCAAGAAAGGACAATGTGTCATCAAATATTGCAATCTATTTTCAGTGATGGCTTTTGTGACATACATCCTGGTTGCTGGAATGGTTTTAGGAACACAAGGGAGGTAAGCAAACAACATATTTCTTTGTTTATATTATTGCTGGTGTACGATAGGAAAATGATATGTATGTGAGGTACATTAAGATTTATCTCATTTTAAAAGCTGATTTTGACACATCTACAAAGGGCTATCACAAAGTTCATATTTTCACATAAAGCTCACAAGGTGAAATCTTACTTTTTAAATGTGTGGAAGTTTATTCTGTAGAAAAAAAGAGAACTATGTTTACAACATTCTCCCATTACTAGGGTCTGCCGTGGTAATTAGAGGACTGAAGAATAAAGGCTGCTTGTCCAGTGCTGTAGGAAATATGCTGTATAGAATTGTTGAGTATTTGTTTTTTAATATTTTCACAGATTTACACCTGAACAGCTTGGTGTTCAGGCCAGTTCTGCTCTGGTGTGGTTGATCATTGAACTAGTAGCCTTTTTGCTCAGCCTGTATGTCTTGAACCTGAACACCAGTCTGAGATACCTTGACATCATAGCCTATTGTGGTTATAAGTTTGTAGGGTAAAGTACTGGTGTTTTTATTGTCAAAATTTGAGAAAAGTAAAAAAAAAACGAACAAAAGTATACATGTCACATCTTGTTGGAGAATATGATATAAATGCCTGCGTGTTTCAATGACCAATGGAACATTTATGGCTGATATTGTCATTATCAAGCCCCAGGCTGCACTGCTTTCTCAGTGATGATTTCAGGTACCACCTTTACTGAATATGGCTGAAGCCATAGTGGTTGAAAAAAAAAAACTTCTAGTGGGCACCCTAGAGTTATTTTTGCAAGTTAATGAATTAATGAGCTAATATCAGGATGTCTGGACAACATGGAAGGTGGTACATTTACTATAAAATATAATAAACAAGAGGATATAACAGGATGTTCATGGAGGTAAAGAATCTTATAAGTACAAAAAAAAAAAACTATGTTAACCCTAGATTATGATACCATTGCAAAATCTATCTCACTGAACCACAAATTCTTCCAAATTTGACATTTTGTTATGGTCCAATATAATAACAGATTATTGCATTTATTTCCACACGATTTTTGTTTACATGCAATTTCCTTGCTAAAGAATCTGGAAGTTGCATGTTCCACTGTTATCCTTCATTTTTATCGTAATGGTTCTTTTGTCATAGGTTTTAACCAATGAAAAAAAAAAACATTTTTTTAGGGGTACATTTTTTTATGTAAATTATTTACCTTTTGTTGTTAATATTTAATATGTTACCATTTTTTGATGGTACTCTTTTTGGCAGAAACCAGCTCTGGAGGCCTCAGCCTTAACCAATCAGATCTAAAATAATGCAGCATTATAGCTCAATCCAGTAGAACTTCTCTACAAATTTGCTTCTCTGACTTGACTCCACCACAAAGGATGCTGTGTTCCAAATCCCCAAGTGCTGTTGTAGTGGTAGCAATGCTACCAAGGGGTCAAAAGATTGGGACCAGGAAGGTGTTGTGGAGATATGGCACAGAGAGAAAGGGCAAAAACTATTGACCAAACAGCAACACAAAGAAGGTTCTCATGGCCATCACTGGTACCTTACAGGAACAAGCTGTATGGCAAAGTCACCAGCCTTGTGCTGACAAACACTCTCTCCGAACTCATTAATACTGACGTTATTATGTAATCCATAATTGTGCAGGTAGTTATAAATCAAATATAGACACTAACAGCATATGTCACAAGGCATGATGGGATTTCTTTTATGTGAAACAAATGTCATATATTAGTGATAATATAATACAATTGTCTAACCTTGAAACTCAGTGGTACTTCTCCCTGCTGAAATTGATTTATTCAATGATAATATTTCATTGTGTAGTTTGCTCATCTAGATTCTCGTTCAGGTAAAAATGTTTCTTGTTGCTTTAATATAATATGTTAAACACTTTCATCAGGATGACCATCAGCTTGATTGCCGGGATTGCTTCCAACATAACTGTTTATTATGGTGTATTGTTATGGTTCTGCATTTCACTTGTATTTTTTCTGGTAAGTAAATTAAAAATATATATTAGACTGTTCCATGTGTAATTTATTTTGTTTGGATATTCTTAGCTCATCTTGCCACTAGAATTGTGAAGTCACCTGCAGATCATCAGGCCGCATTATTTTCTTAAACTCTGACCTCAACTATATTCTCTCAACATAACACCAGCAGCAGAAAGTACAGAAGACCAGAAACAGGCCATCATTGTGGAAAAAGAAGGGCAGTAAGAGAGACTGCAACCATTATAGAGGTATCTCCCCTCTCAGCCACACGAGCAAGTTGTATGCCACAATTATAGAGAAAAGACTAAGAGCAATTGTAAAATTACAGATCAGCAACTCTCAATTTGACTTTAAGAAAAATATAGGATGCGCTATTCACTTGAAAAAAAAGCAGAACAACAACAGTGCTTAGAGGAGATTAGCAAGCTTCTTATCAAAGATTATGTGGCACTAATACTTGAAAAAAAAATAGATCTACAGGAACAGTTAAATCGGCTTAACAGCACAAGCATCAAATACAACATTAAAAAATTGACACCGGAAAGACAAGTAATGAACATTGCAAAAGAAAAACATGGTAAATTGGTGACATTTAAAATGGGTGGAGAAATTCAAATGCTTAAGAAGTCTAATAACAAACAATAATTCACAGGCAGCAGAAAGAGACTCAAGCACAACAAAGCTTGTCAAATTATCTGACAGATGTCATCACTAATGTACAACTAGAAAATAACCTCAGAGGCAAAGCTGACACACTGCAACATAGTTTTCATTTCAGTGTTGTGCTACCAGTGCCACATCTGGACGCTGGACTCAAAATAAATCCAAGAAAAATAACCAACCCCAAAATAAAATGTGTCAGACTCTGGACAGAAAGCAGCCTGAGAGATAAGGCCAGAAGTGAAGAACCAAGAAAGAAAAGTTAGGAATAATTCCCACCTTTGAATACATAAAGAAACAATAGATTAAATTATTTGATCACGAGATAGGATAGAAAGATTAAAATACAACCAAATGAACATTAAACATTATGAGAACACCAGATTCTAGGATTGACCACGAAAGATGGATTAATGAAATATTTGAAACACTAGAAAACATAACAGCAGCAGAGGCCAACGACTTTATCTCCCTTGACACTGAAAGCCAAATGAGGAAAGAAGAATATATAAAGAAACAACAAATACAATTTGACCACATGATAAGACAGAAGGATATAACAGAATGAGCCCTCAATAAACACTACAAGAATACTAGATCTACTCGACCACTAACAAGATGGATTAGTGGAATCTTGGAAACTAGGAAATATGCCAGCAGAATTTTTATAAATGGCAAGACATTTGAATTTAGAAAAATAAATGATTACACTTATTAAAAAAACAAAGCAAGAAATGAAATTTGTAATGCTTGTTACACGTTAAAACAATATTCATGTATTACAAATTTGACAAACATCAACAATTGGTTTAGCAGTTGTTTTCTTTCTCTTGTTGGATTTTGCCATAATAGTATTATTATTATTTAAAACCTGGTAGAAGTTGTGATACTTTCTCCCCAGAACAGCCAATATTTGTTCAGCCATATTTGTGTCCACAGATTCGTAACCTCAAAGTCCAGGTAATGCCCCACCAAGATGACAGTGGTTACAGCAGAGGGACAAAGAGAAGCTTGTACTTTATCCTGTCTGTATCCCTGGCACAGCCACTTTTGATGTGGTGGCTTACAAGCTATATTATGGTCTTCAATAACCCCGCTGTATAAATCATATTTGTGCATGGATCTAATGATTGTTTTATAGATCTTTTGTTTGAGTATTAACATGAGAATACTAAAAAACCAAACGTGAAAGAAAAAAAGAATGAAGAAAAAGATGAACATTTTCAAGAAAAAAATGATATGCAATATCCATTGCTATTGAGGAAAATAATTATGCTGTAGATCAGGGATGGCCAATTTCTTTCATATGGCGGGCCACTTTTTTATTATTTTGTTTGTGGTGGGCCACACATATAACAACATCAATACAAATAAACTTGGCATTTGTTTTAAGGTAATATTTTTGTTATTTATCAGCATTATTTGCTTACATAAATCATTTTATTGCAACAGAGTTAAAAATGCCTAGTTGATTTATAAAAATGAATAAAATTTGCTATTTATATTGTTTAACAAACATGTTTTAGTTAGGTCATTTTAAAGTTGACATGTAACAAACCTTAATGAGAACAATGTCATATATTAGTTCATGTGCAGCAACAAGTTTATCAAAGTCAATGTGTAAAGATGATGATGATATTCGTAATAAATCCTGAAGGTGGCCATCAGTGAGTCGGTTTCTTTGTGACGATTTAATCTCCTTCATTGTTGAAAAAGCGCATTCACATATATATGTGCTTCCGAACATAGAAGTAATTTTCAAACCGAAATCACTCAATGCGGGATATTTTTCCCGTGGCACAAGTTTCCAAAAGTCAACTCCTATCTCCATCCTTGATTGGAAAAAGGGGTCACTTTGGAGGTTACATAACTCCAACTGAAAAGTGTCATGTTGTTGGAAAATGTCACACTTCATAGGGTTGTTAAACAATGCCAGTTCTGGTCGTATACCACTGAAGTCAGAAAATCGTTCATTGAATTGCTCCAATAGTTTGTCTAACATTAATACAGAAAATTTGAAATCAGTGTCACTGCGCTCCTCAATCAATTCTTTGCACGAAGGAAAATGAATGCAGTTTTCTTTGGCCAGGGTAAATCTAAAAACTTTTAGTTCACTTATAAATCCATCTAGGTGTCCTACCAAATCTGAGACTGTTTGGGAACGTCCCTGTAGCTTCACGTTGAGTTCATTCATGTGCTGGGTGATATCAGTTAAAAAGGCCAATACGCTGTTAAAATGTGGATCAGACATTTTTCTGATCAGTTCTTTGTTGGTATCATGTTTCTCTAAAAACTGCTTTATCTCGTTTCTCAAAGCAAAAAACTGCCCCAAACAATTCCTCTGCTTAGCCAGCGTACTTGTGTGTAGAGCACCAAATCGCCATATTCCGCCTCAACTTCTGATAGAAAATTTATAAACTGTCGGTGTGTCAAAGACCAATTCCCGCCTTTTATTAAATTCACACACTTTATTACAGTTTTCATAACATCCTCCATGTCTAGAATCTTGCCACACAGCGCCTCCTGGAGTATAATGCAGTGTAATGCTGGGCAATGGATTCCAGCCTTCCTTAATAATCCAACTAGACCTGTTTGAGTACCACACATTGACTTAGCGCATCTGTCACTATTGCTGAAAGTCTGTTTATGTCACCGATACCGTTAACAACTTTCATAACTGAGTTATAAATGTCTTGACCTTTGGTCATTTTATGCAATGAATCTAAAGCTATTGGTCGTTCAAATCTAAATGTTCACGATTAACATGAAATATTTCCTCTTTCCCTGCACTTACAAACTTGATTTTTTGCATCTGGCCTTGTTTTTCCAAGGTCCCACCGATTTCACAAAATTTAATGATGTAGGAAGTATGCTTCATCATGAAGCAGCACTTTCCTTTGATCTCAGTGAATTTACGGATCTTTTTGCTCCTGGAGAAAATAATTTACCGTACATTAATGGAAATCAGCTTCTCGACATAGGCGTCTCTGCACAACTTGAAAGTTGGAGGCGTTTATCAACTGTTTACTTTCTATTGTTTACTTTCTTTAAAATACTATGAGAATGTCAATGTTATAGCCTTTACAGACGGTCTAAAACAAATCAGCGTAAAACAGTTCCATTAATGAAACTATTTAAACAATATACAACAAAGAATACATTTAAAAAGTAATTATCCGTTGCGAGCGATAACGAGCATGACATATCAAGCAAAGTTATTGTTTATGGGTACGCATGTGACTAAAGAGTCCGATGTAAGCACGGGATCCTCTTCACTGTAAAGAGCTACATTGTTCGTTTTATGTCTTTCCATGTGACTTTCATTATTTTACGTAAACAAGACATATGAAAGTGATTTAGTTTCTTTGCATGCCTGCAGTACACATATCAAGAATCTTTACATTTTCAAAACGTTATCAACTTTAGCTAAAGATTGATCATGCGGACATATAAAAACGTCCATTATTATTTCATTTATTCTGAATCAGAGGAGTCTAACATATTGATTACTAATCTGGGCTGAACGAACGATAGTCCATCTTTTTTCCAATAGTCATTTTCTTCTTTAAGACATGATCTTCACATTTGCACCAAAAATCTTTGTCAATCTGTGATAGAGCAGCATATGTCAGTCCTTTTATATCGCATAGTTTAAAACTTGTATTCTCAGCTGCCACCTGCCCTTTAATTTTTGCCCAAACGAGTTCAATGGGGTTTAATTGTGGATGATAAGGGGGCAGTCTCAAGCACGTATGACCATGCTGTTGAATGATTTTGTCTATTTGGAATACTTTGGTCTTTTGCGATTTCTTAACAAGTGACAGTAATTCAGGTTTCAAAAATCCCTCGTTAAATGGAATTCCTTCCTTTCTTAGCCAAATCTTTATAACATCTTTTGTACTGGTAGATGTAGGAATTTTGTCTTCTTCTGCCACAGCGTTGTGGTACGACGCGTTGTCCATTACCAGACAGGATGGTCTGTCTAGAATTGGAAGAAGACCAATCTCTAAATATATCCACTCTCTAAATATATGGCCATTCATCTCGGTGTGATAGTCCCTGTTGTCAGTATAATTAGAGGTGAATATAAGTTCTGCATTTTTCACCAACCCTTCTTTTCGGCTGCCTGCATGTGCCATTATAATACGCTGTCCTTTTCCAGTGGGTACACATCTTTTAATACTTCCATCTGATAACTGCCATTCCTTTGCACTTGTGTGGTGAGAATTTATCCAAGATTCATCTAGAAATACAATATCATAACCTTGGTTACGCATTTCCCGTACTTCACGTAAATATTTACTCCTCATAGAAACTAAGTGCGGCTTCTCGCAGATGACATTTCTACCACTATCGTACTTTCTAAACGTAAAACCGATGCTTCTAACAGTTCTCCATAATGTTGTTTTCGACACAACAATGTCATTTTCTGCTCTCAGTCGAATTTTCAGTTTTTAAAGTCACAGTTTCTTTGGAATCGAACATTTTACAAATTGCTCTTCTAATCACTTCCTTGTCAAAACTATCTACTACTTTCTTTCTTCCTAGCGTCCTAGTCTTGATTGAACTGGACACTCCGTTAGCTTTAAGCACTTGTTTGAAAAAGCGTTTGCTTATACCCAATGCGTGAATAGTTCTCTTTTCTGGCTTTGAGATGCTTCGATACAGTTTTCCACGCTTAGCTTCTATGCAAAAATATTTATACACCTTTATTGCCACTGATTGCAATGTAAGGAACTTTACTTTTATACCATTGACTAACAGATCACAAATTTAACGAAATTACCCAATAATTAGGATACGCCGTTGCACATAAATCACAACAAAACGACAGGAAATGGGATGCACCGGATATAAAATTATAACTATGACGCGTTTTATGTGTTTTTTAGTGCTTAAAACAGGGAAATGGCGCGCATTACGTTCAAGATGACAAGTCCGTGGGTGCTCACTCATATGAAGCGGTAATTCCTCAAAATATATGGTTTTACCAAAATGCCTTAAATTTGTATACTTCAAATAAAGAATATTTAAAACTATACGTTTGTTGGTGAGGAAATGAATGTACTTCTTGGGACCAAAAAATCACAAGACCATATGCAAAATTTCAGCATTATCAATCAATTGGTTGCAGAGATATGGAATTTTAAACACCTTCAAAATATTTTGAAATGACCTATAGTAGCTCTTCATTGATAATAAAGTCTTTTGAAACAGTTCTTATGAAAATTAAAAGTTGTGCTGTGTCTGATATGTCAGTAGATTCATCCAAAGCCAGAGAAAAGTAAGCGGAATTTGTAACGACACTCTTTAATTTACTAGATATATGAGAACTTATTTCCTCAACCCTTCTAGTGACTATCTATTTTGATAGTGGAATGCTCTCAAAATGACTGGCAATTTTTTCTTCCCCAAATGCACGCGCCATGGTAATAGAACAACGCTTTACGAAGTTACCATCACATAATGATTTTTTTTATTTCGCTATCTCTGCGCTTACAACAAACGATGCCATTAAGGAACTTGTTTGTTTTGTTGTTAATGTAGTAAAAACAGATTTCTGAGCACTAACCCTTTTCTTCAAATCGCACACAAGTGTAGAACGTATTGCACCAATGTAGTCCTTGTATTTAGCGGTGTGATGCTGTGTGTAATACCGTTTAAGATTATACTCTTTATTTACAGTCAACACTTGCAAACAACAAGGCACTGCGGTTTGCTATCCTTATTGTCAATAAATTAAAAATCATTGTTCCCATTTCTCATGAAAAAATCTGATTTTTTTCATTTAATTGACGTTTATTGTTCATATTATACCACGACCGAAGCAACAGACAATGAAAACACAGATTACAACAATAGCACTGTTTCCTGTTAAAATGGAACTGTTCACTGTAACTCGATAAAATCAGAATGATCAGATCGGATATATAATTTTGACTGATGAAAAGAGGTTTGGAGAGAAAGAAACTGAAGGTAAAATAATTGTGAGGTAAATGTGTTGGGGTGGAGTAGGTGGGTAACTGACAGTATTTCTTGGCGGAAACTGTTTGAACTCGCCGTACCGAGAGTCGGCTCTAGAACCATTCGTTGGCTTCTTCCTTTGTTTAAGTCGGTCGCAGGATGATCAAAAGGAAAAAAAGGATGGGCCGGGAATGATGGGAAGTCGACGTTAAACTAACTACTAGAGTGTTCCGAGTTTTAAACATAGGTCTACTAGGGAATATTTGAGTTAGCTTTCTCCATGGTAGAAGTTAATGTAACAAATTTTAAATCAATTTTACCCAGGACATTTTGATCAATGCAACCTGATTTTATTTTTTATCCGCCACAGGCCACAAAAAGGACGTCTCACAAAAAAAGCACCTAATTGGCCATCCCTGCTATAGATTATTATGTTTGTGAGAAAAAGCCAATGTAAAAGCCAAAAACTGTAAACATAGCATTTAAGAATAAGGGAACAAATTATTTCCAAAACAGTGAAGATATGTAAATTAAATGCAATGAGAGGTATTAAGTTAAACTGAAAGCATATACAAGCTTGCAACAAGAATGTGAAGAAATGTAAGCTGTATAATTAAAAAAAAACCAGAAAGATGTAAATACAAGTCAAATAAGACTAAGAAAATGTGTAAAAAAAAAAAAAACATAAAAAGAAACATATATGTTTTAAGAGAATTTGGCAGTTTTTTTTTAAATTTAACATCTGTTCATATGAAAACATAATATGCAGTTTCTGACCACAAGTCTTATATAATTTAAAGTGTTGTTTTTTTTTTTTAACTGAGAGTGAGATAAAATGTTAGATATTTGTAAACTTTGGTGTTGGATGGAAACAGATGAGAACTATATAAACTATATTTTTATCTTCACATGCTGGGTACTCTCATTGCCAGTAGTAAATGTTATCATTGTTTCAGTCTTTTTTGTCAGAAGCTCAGAATTTTATGTTTTTAAACAGTGACTCTTTAATCCTTTATGATGTTTGTTAAATTAAAATATCACTTCTTTCCAAAAATGTGTTTGTAATGTTATATCATTTATGTGTGACTTTTAAACATATTCACATTGACATATAAAAATGTACGCAGAGGAAGAAAATGGTCTGTTTACTTCAAATGGTGCACACAGTGTAAACACTTGTTAAAAAAAAAATGTGGTTCAGTATATTATTTCTTTTCATGCCACCATTACAACAGAGGCTATTAAAGACAACCAAACTGGTCAAAAAGTTAATTAAGCATATTTAGACTTTATTGACCCAAAAAAAATAAAATCTGCAATATCCATTACTATTGAGGAAAATAATTATGGTATACATAATTACGTTTGAGAGAATATAATTCTCTGAATTGAGAGCCTATCCTATAGAAACTCATTGCTGGCTCATTTTGATTCAAGATTAGCTCACAGAAGCTAGCAAAGTTATTAATATAACCAGCATTATGCCTTTGTCAGTTTTTATTAAACACAAATGTCAAGACCAGTGTTGTAAAAGCAATTATTATGTCTGGCGTGATAACCTTTCTTTCATGTGATTTATAATGCTTTAATAATTGATTGTCTGTCTTGTCTTATCCAAATATGCTGTGACGTATTGTGGGGAACTGCAGTTTTTGTTCATGTTAGACACTGGTTGTTGTTATGCCTTGTTTGGACTTTTACTTTCTTTCTTGTTTTGATGTATCTTTTTATGTGTGAAGGGACTAGAGAGAAATCCCAAATCATTCTCAGTGGTGTATACATCCATCCAGTAGCTGTTTAATTGTAACCTTAAAAAAAATTACAGAAACAAATGAAGATCACAGTGTTAGTGGCCATATTTTTTACCATCTGCACATATCTAGTGAGCTGCGATAGCTCAGTGGTTAGTGAACTGAACTACAAAGGACAAGAGCAGATTTTTTTCTTGGAAAGTAAAACTGCATGGGCGTAAGACTGACCACAGTACTCCAAAAATCATGTGCTGAAGGTCTGTAAAATTTATGGTCACTAACACCATATTCCCTATACGCCACTTGGCGTGATGGGGCTCTTTACATATCTAGTACTATGTCAGCACATCTCCTAGAAATAGTCTCAAGGGTAGGTGAACCTATAAATGTCAATATGGATAGAACCAGATTACTTTTCCTTTGTAGATCAGTTCAAATCACTGCTTTACTGGAGCTTCTTTTTTTTTTAAAGCATAAGTGCTATGCCTCAAATTGTTCTTCATGATTTAGATGAGACCATCAGGTTTAATATTTGTAAACAAATTGAATTTGTACTGCTGGAGCATAGCCATAAGTGATACCTGTTCAAAACATTGCTTTCAACTTCAGTAAATATTGATTTGTAAATCTCTTATATTTGTGCTAGCCAAACTGACTATAAACATTTTTTTTAACATTATTTAGCTAGTATTTAGACAGTTATATCTTTTTTTAAAAATCAGCTTTAAGCTATATCCAGCTTTTCAAGTCATTTTGCTCAGTAAGATCCATTAACTCTTTCCATACGGAGCCTTTTTACCAATGTAGTGGAAAAGATTTCAGAGACAACATTTTTCATGGTTTTAAAAGTTGATCTACATATGAATATTTATCCAACATATAACATATTATATATGAATTTTTAGATAATTGAACAAGAAATTAGATTTCACCAATACCAAGATGATAAAAAAAAACACGTAAAAAGAATATGGTTTGATGACGGTTCACACTAATCAAATTGAGAGTGGCACACTATGCAACAAAATGTATGTAAAGAGTTAATCTCAAGTACCACAGCTCTTGTAAAATCGACATGTAATAAGTAATCATCAAATTGCGACTTCTATATATTTTTTCTCTCTAATCAAAACATAACATGAAAATAATGTTAATGGGGCATACCAAAATATTGGTTATTTAAACATAATAACATTTGGGCACACAACTCCCACTTTGTTAGGAGTTCAAGCATATGAAACCTATGGCATTAGAGCCCATATTTTTCAGTGACAAATAGCACACGTTATATGGTCAGAATCTATCTATTGACCTTTCGTGAGACCGCAGATACTCTTTCTCTTATCTAAATTTTTATTCTAGCAGTTTTCAATCCTTATCATCATCATTGAGTGCCATCTCCGCAACGAAGGTTGGCTACCATGGAGCGCCATTTTGCTCTATCTCTTGCTTTGATGGTGCAGGTTGTCATCGGTTGATTTGTCCATCTTTTGATGTTACTCGTCCATGTTAATCTTGGTCTGCCTCTGCCTCTTTTACCTTGTATTTTCCCCTCCAGGATCACTTTCAGTAAGCTGTTGTGTCTTTTAACATGGCCTAAGAATCGCATTTGTTTTGTTCTAATTGTGTTCAGAAGTTCTTTTTTCATTTTTAGTTGTTTTAAGACTTTGTCGTTTGTTTTCTTTTCCTTCCATCCAATTCTACCTATTCTTCTATATATCCACATTTCAAAGGCTTCAATTCTCTGTTCTGTTTTCTTGTCTAATGTCCATGTTTCAGCACCATATAGGAATATTGAGAAGATGTAAAATTTTGCTATTCTTAGTTTTAGCTCTGGTGTTATTTGTTTTGATGTTAGTATGTCCTTCATGACATTAAAATTACTTTTTGCCATTCCTATTCTTTTGTTTATTTCAGTTGTACATTTTCCATCACTGGTTATAGTATGTCCAAGGTAGTTATAGTTCTGAACTGTCTCAAGGTCTATTCCTTCAATTTTGACATCCACTTGTGGGTTTTCCCCAATCCTTGTAAAGATCTTTTATCAAATCTCGCCGTTTGTCTCTGTTCTGTGCAAGCAACTCTATGGACAGAATCATTGCAAGAAAAAAACATCTGGTTCCCATTTTCTGAGCCTTGGTGAAAGTCATGTTGGTCTGAACAAATCTTAATCTGGAGATTGAACGCTGAATCTTCTTGTCAATTATGAGACAACAAAGCCAGCATCAAACTACTTGAAAGGGATACTATTAAAGCCAAGATATTAGTCATTATTTTAACTCCATCATTATTTGTAGGCAAGGAAACGGTCTCATATCTGCACAATAAATGATTACAGGTTTAATAAATTGTCTAAGTCCATCTATGTGATTTTATGACAGAAAATGAGTTAGCATTACACTCATCTTTGGTGTTTAGTTCTCTCTGAGAATTATACTTTGTCAGAAAACAATGCACCTTCGTTAAATATTTTATTTGCAAAATGTTTACTAATAAAAGCTGTTGCATTTAATACTATGAATACCATAATGCTTGCTGTATGTATGTTTGCCATGAAGAAAGATAATCTAAAATTATCATCATTACATCTGCAACATATATTAAAATAAGTTTTATGTCAAAAGTAGATTATGTACTCTGATCTCATTCTATTTACCCAGTTATACCAAAGAAGAGGTATATTTGCTTTTCACAATGTATCAAAAAAAAAAAGTAATACATCCTTTACAGGATGTTACTATTACCCCAGCATTTATTAGCTGTGTAATTGTCTAGGCATTGGTTTGCCATTGCCTTCTAATGGTAGGTGCTGTCCTGAGGGCAGTAATCCTACAAGCTGTGATTCTTTTTTTTAAAATGCGCTCAGCAGGACTCGTTCCCTAGACCTTAGGGTTGTGAACCAAGTTCACTACCTCTAAACATAAAACACCTATTATTTAACAATATATATATACAGTTTATATAATAGTGGTACATTGAGGGCTTACTCTTTACACAAAGCTTAGCAGCAGGGGCAAGCTGATCATCAGAAGAGTGCCCTTCCCCCAAATAAAGTGTTTCAACCCTTTAGCTTCTTGATACTGGGGGGATGGGCTGAGCCAGTCCACCTGGGTCCTGACTCTCAGGTGTCTACCTCCTGCTATACTTGAAGGTTCTCTATATATTTGGCATATACTAACTAAACCTAAACTTATTCCATGCTACACTTCTGATCGAACCTACCGCCCATACCAGGTTGCACACAACTATCTTGGCTTTAACCTAGCACACTGCTGACCTCTTTATGATGGTGGCAGTCTAAAATGGTTTGCAATACTGTGAAATTTTCTTATATAGTCTAATGGTCTCTCCCCTGAAGCTAATCTTCTTATCATGGAGTGACTCTGCACGGTGCAGCAGGTCGGCAACTGATAATTAACATTTATTGGATTTTAAAGTACCTTGATCTCAAACAAAAGAACTGCGTCACCTTTGGTTTTCATTATCAAAGACACCACTTTCTGAGTTTGACTACTTGAAGACAGTAACATGAACAGTGGGTCTTTTTATTGTGAAGTTGTAGGATTTGTTGAAACTTTAAAGGTTTTCAATCTGTGAGAAGAGGGGACAATCGATCAACAAATTTTCTTGTGAAGTTTTTTTTATTTTTCTCTTCACAAATACACCACACAGATTCAGAGGCCTGGTATATCATGAAGTTCTTATTTTATGGGATGGGATGATAACTCTTGTAGATTTACATTTTCTGTGTAAGAAAAAATGCTCTGGTAACATTCATCCAATAGCTGTTTTAATTGTAACCTTAGAATATTACAGGAACAAATGATCATAGGTTTTGTGTTGTTTGTTGTTGTCTTTGAAATGTGTGGAGATGCCTCAGTGTGAACATTTTGTATATTCTTCTTTGATTGTTTTTGCTTCTTTTTGCAATATGTGGCAGAATAATAAAAAAAGGGGACATAAAGGTTTGTTGTTAAAGTTGTTTTTGAGCAATAATTGTAAGAGTATATAAGCCAAAGTTGTTCCTTTTATGTTATCATAAGTATATTACCATGCTTATTAATTCTTTAATTTTTTTTTTTTTTAAACAACAGATGCTGAGATAAATTTTTTTATTGAGATATATACGTAGCATCTTTATGTGGTTGAGGGTGTCTGTCTTGTAATTAAAAATTCACCAAGAGTTCTATAACGGTGTAGTCATCATTCAAAGCATTTCACCTCTTCTCATTTGTAGTGATTGTAAACATTGTGGAACACATAATCTTCATTCGCTATCAAATGTTCACATTAAGGGTCAACTCTAGTCTTCCTACACTACTCTAGTTTGCCATAGAGCGACATGCTGTGGCCACCTTTGACTACATGTAACAGATGTTTATTTATGGTGCTATATGTGCAAACATTTCTTCAGTTCTGTATATGTAGTATAAATATTTATTGTATCCTGTACCTATACCTGGAGGGTGATTATCTTATACCAATTGCATATTTGGTTAGATTTATTTCATATGTATAGTGAGATTGTTTTAAGATCCATAAGGGGCATGCCTAAAATAACAATTGTAGGTTATAATATAAATAATCTAAGGTATGCTGATGATAGTCTTAATCGCTAAGAGTGAAAAGTTGTTACAAGAAATGTTAGACATTATAGTGAAGGAAGGCAAAAAAAAAAGGACTCAGCCTTAATAGCAAAAAGACAGAAGTAATAGTGGCAACAAAGAAAAAGGCATCACCGCAATGCACAATAAAGTAAAGTGGAGCAATATTAAAACAGGTAAATTAATTTAAATATCTGGGAAAAACAAGGAAGATACCGTGCAATCCATTTTTGACAATAGAAACAAGAAAAAGAGTTCTTAAATGTTACGTGGAGCCAATCTTAACATATGGATGTGAATCATGGACAACAGACAAGAAAATCACTAGAGACTGTAGAAATGTGGTTTTACAGAAGAATGTTGAGAATACCATAGACAGCTAAGAAGAGTAATGAAAACGTCCTGAAAGAGGCCAAAGCAAAGAAAGAGCTAATTTCCAATATTAAGCAGAAACAATCTTCATTTTTTGGCCATGTAATGAGAAGAGAAGGGAACAGCTGGAATATATTGTGACGACTTGGAAAGTTGAGGGACGAAGAGATAGAGGGAAGCAAATAGTAAAGATATCAGACAGCTTAAGAAAATGACTTGGCAGATTGTCAAGAACATAAATAACTATCGAGATCAAAAGTTATGGAGGGACATGATCCCCTACGCCAGCTGGCATGGTACTTGATGCTGATGATATCTTGTTAGGTAGTTCCTCTTTGAGCCGAAGATGTAGAGCAGAAATCATTTCAAACTCATAGCTTCGTATCTCTGTTAATTGTTCTATATAGAGTTTATACTTGTCTTCCTTTGCTTTTTTTTATACTACTCAATATCCACATGAAGGTTAATGTTTGGTTGAAGGCATCAATTTTAACATGATCTTTTTCTCCTTTGTCATCTGAGAATAGTAATTATGGTTATTTTGACCACTTATTATGTGGTGCCAATATTTCTGTTGTCAAGTTCTACCTTTGCAGTCACCATGAGCTGTTAGCTCTACTGCACATTAAACAGATTTATTGTCTTTACTACCATTACCAAGGACTGATGCTCTGACAATGTCTGAGTTATAGTACACCTGAGCCACAATGTGTCAGGCCTGCTGAAATCTCTGCACTTGATATACAGGGTCTTCATCAGCCTTCAAATCCATTTTATCTCTTATGTTTATTTTGACCTCATTGTAGTTAACTGTGTGTATTGCAAACTTTGTGCCAACACTCTGTCAAATTGTAAATTAAAGAAATTAATTTAAAATGAATAAGGTAAAACTTTAAACTGACCAAATTTGGATAGAAAAGAGTCATAAAAAAAATCAATCAATAAATCAAACCTAACATATTTTATTAGCACAATTTCTATAAAAGGGTTAACGCACTGTGACACAGCAGTTTTATTGAGCAATTTAACAAATATTTGAAATAACTGCAAGAAAATAAATAAAAATTGATCTAAAACAAAAGGTTTATTCAGACAATTTGCTGAGGAAGTTGGAAAAGAGGTAAAATAAGAGAATTACAAGGTTTTAGTGGAAATAATTATACAGGACATCAATAAAATAAACTGTCTCTTGTGTTTCTTGCATTGGTAAACAGAACTGCATTTTGCAGCTCTATGTGCAGTGTGTTCATGAAGTAGTTGTAGTATTTATAGATTGTTATTAGATACTCTGTCCAGTGCCTTATATAAGTTGATATTTTATTTATAAAAGAATTGTTGATCTATAACCACTGCATTGCCTGGTTGGAGCACTAGAAATGTGATTGAAAAAGAAACTGCTGTAGAGTATAATCATACTATCACTTGGTGAGACATTGATGTGCTGGTGTCTGGTTAATTAGAGAAATCTGCATACAAAGTATCATGTCAGGAATCACCACATGAACATATGCAGGAGTGTAATTTAATTTTTAGGAAAAGTCTAACAATCTATTAATTATGGCATTTATCATTTTGTTAACGCCAACATGTAGTGCACACACAGATTGATATTTCTATTCACTCACAGTAAAAATTTAAAAAAGGAAAGGAAAGAGCCCTGTCATGCCAAGTGGTGTATAGGCAATATGATGGTAGTGATCATAATTTTTATAGACCTTCGGCACATGATTTTTGGGTAATATGGTTGGTATTACACCCGTGCTACTTTGCTTTCCCAGAAAAAAAATCTGGTACCCATTTAAGGCTGGATGAATTCCGAAGCTGTCGATCAGGATTGAACTGACCTCTTGTTCTTTGTGGTCCAGTTCACTAACCACTGAGTTATTGCGGCCCCCATTCACTCACAATATTAAAAATAAACTTTTGTCCACCTGATATTGAAAAGAGCATGTTGTAATCCACTCAGTTAACGTGAGGAAGGAATCATAAATCAAAGATTAACATTTTGAGCCCACCTTGTAATATTTACTAAAACTACTCAGATTAGGTGAAATTTTAGTTTCTGGAACACAGCAGGTTGCTTCTGCATTCTCTTACCATCTAAAAGGCTTCTTATGTTATTTGCAGTAGTAAATTGTGATATTTTGTGCCTTTTGGCCTAATGCATCAGACTTCCAGTGAGGTGTTTTTGTTTACCTCATTACCTTCCCTCTTCATACCTGCCTGGTCAGTCTGATCGGTCATCTATAGAGGAAGGCCAGAGCGCAAAAAGGGAAACCTCTGAAAATTCCCACTAGTATGAAATTTAGCAATTTGTGAGCAAGGGTGGTTGTGAGTAGAATTATATCAGCTATCTATAACTCATAAAGCTGAAAACATTATGCTAGTTGTATTCTGGGGTTTTATTTTCTGCACTCTGGTCTTCCTCTATAGATGGCTATGGTCTGTTACAGCCCACCATAGGGAGATGGAGTACGGTCTTGATTAGTTTTGATTCCACTGATCCTAACAAAAGCATTTAGCTATTTCTCTTCTTCAGTGTTTAAGTCTTGTGAACTTGAATATTTATCCTATCCCATGTTGAACAATATCATGACACACTATGAGCTGTCACATGGTTGGTAAACACATGTGTGCGCGTGTCCTGAATTTTCTCCTAAACCTGCGCTATAGCTAACATACCCTGTCATTGGCAGGATCCATCCATTTAGCTATAAATCACAGATAACCTCCAGCCGGCTAATCTTTACATCATGGGCCCAACCAGAGTACAATTTAGTAGGGATGATTCAGAGATTGTATAAATTTTATGTGTAACATCTAGGATAAATTTCAGCAGTTATACTTTACACTTTCTCCTGAAAAGGACTAAATTCCTTACAACCACTTGAAGTATATAAAGTAAATATGTTAACCATTTTTGTATGTATATATAAAGTCATCATAACTGATTTAGCATAGAACAATCGTGTGTAATTATGTACAAACAACATGTATGAAATGTGAATGTTATATATTCTGATGTTTAAAGACATATAAGTTCATTAATTGATTATTTAGGAGAGAATCATAACTGGCTGTCAAAACTTACTACTGTAAGTGTAAACTGTATGGTAGTTTCAATATCAAGTCTTCATTTCTGAACATATCATTGACATGTCATTTCATATACATGTATCTGTCTATTGACTTTTCGAGCCGTAGCCGGCCCATAGGGCATAGACCCAGATACTCTTTCTCTTATCTAAATTTTTATTCTAGCAGTTTTCAATCCTTGTAAAGATCTTTTATCAAATCTCGCCGTTTGTTCTGTGCAAGCAACTCTATGTCATTCAGGGAGCCGATTCCTGCTGCTCTTGTCTCTCTCATCAATGTTCTTCTCAGTGTCTGAGTCGGCCTCTTTTCCTCTTGCCTGTTGTTTCCAACATGAGGGCTTTGTTATTCAGTTATTATCTCTCCTCATCACATGTCCAACATATGACCATCGTCTTTTCTTGATTACTGAAGTTATTAGTGGTTGATCGGCGATTTCTTTAATTTCCTCGTTTGTTTTGAATTCACTACACACTATACCAAGTATTTTCCTAAGACGTTTCATACATAATCATTTCATACACGGCTTCTTTTCTCAATGAAAGTATATGCTATTTAGGAACATAAAATGTTCATTTGTGAATTGTACATGTCGTATCATTGTTTTTTTTTCAGCATGCATGTCAAGAAATGTAATCCTATTTTAAAGTATATTAAATGATTGTTTGAAATCCTGGTTTCTTCATTTAAATCATTCTCCTATGTATATATATTTATATTCAGTTAAGAATCTTGATATAAAATTTCACCTCTTCATTGTAATTGTCTTTTGTATCAGGTAGAGCCTACCATGCTGAATTCAAGAGGTAAAATAATGTTAATTAGAACATGAAGTCCATAAACTTTTTCACCAAGTAATTGAGTAATGGCTATAGAGAACTATATAATATATAAGTAATTGAGTAATAAATCATCCTAAATAGAGTAAAAGATTCAATAGATACAGTAATGCGTGAAGAACAGGCTGGATTTAGGAAAGGGAGAAGCTGCCTTGACCACATTTTCACTCTACACCTTATATTGGAGGAACACATTGAAATGCAAAAACCTTTTGTACTTAACTTCATCGACTTCAAAAAAGCATTTGATAGTATTCATAGAGATTCTTTGTGGAAAATTCTGAAGCAATATGGCTTACCATCAAAAATCATAAATATTATCAAAGACATGTATGATGGTTACACATGTGCAGTTCGAACAGAGGAAGGACTGAGCGAATGCTTCCCAATTGAAAGTGGGGTTAAACAAGGATGTATTTCAACACCCTTGTTTTTGGAGTTAGTTATGGACTTCATAATGAAGAAATGCTGCACTGGTAATAAAGGCATCGAATGGATACAAGGAGACCATTTGGAGGACCTCGACTTTGCTGATGACATAGTTCTCATCAGCAGCCAGATAAAAACGATGCAGGAAAACACAAATGAACTATCAGCAATAGCCAGCAAAATTGGGCTTGAGATCAATCATGAAAAGACTAAAGTCATGAAAAGCTTAATTCCAACAGATGACAAAATATACATGGAAAACAAACCAGTGGAAGAGATCGATCACTTTATCTATCTTGGAAGTCACATTGATCGTGAAGGAGATACAAGCAAAGAAATTAGAATCAGAATAGCTAAAGCAGCAATGTCTTGAAAAGTTGTGGAAATCAAAACTCATCAGCACAAACACAAAACTTAGGCTATTCAAATCAAATGTACTATCAACCCTTACGTATGGGTGTGAAAGCTGGAAAACAACAAGAGATATAGAAACAAAGTTGAACGCATTCAAAAATAAATGTCTAAGGAAAATACTTGGCATAGCGTGGAACGAATTCAAAACAAACGAGGAAATTTAGAGAAATCGCCAATCAACCACTAATATCTTCAGTAATAAAGAAAAGACGATGGTCATATGTTGGACATGTGATGAGAAGAGATAATAACCGAATAGCAAAGCAAGCCCTCATGTAGGAAACAACAGATAGGAGAAAAAGAGGAAGACCCAGAGAGATACTGAGAAGAACATTGATGAGAGAGGCAAGAGCAGCAGGATTCGGCTCCCTCAATGAGATAGAGCTGCTTGCACGGAACAGAGACAAATGGTGAGATTTGATAAAATGTCTTTAAAAGAATTGAAAACTGCTAGAACAAAAATTCAGATAAGAGAAGGAGTATCTTGGTCTACGCCCTATGGGCCGGCTACGGCTCGAAAGGTCAATAGATAGATAGAATTGAGTAATGGCTATAAAGAACTATATAATATATAAGAAATTAATGGCTATCAAGAACTATATAATACATTAGAATACTGCAGATGGAACAAATCTGATTATAAGATGAATCTGTAATGGGCTATAGTCTTTTTATCTTTCTTACATAATGAGGCTAAAGGGGTTTGGTCAATCTGGAGTGCTTAGTGGGAAAAGTAGTTGTATCTACAATCAACACCTTACACGAACAGTCAGTCTTCATACGGTTTGAGAAATGCTGGTATGGGGATGCTCTGACTGTAAAATTGATGAAAACTGATTCCTGGAATACAATTGATCATTCTTATCAGAACTAAACATTTCTTACATAATTACTCTGTATGCAGGCAATGGGTGAATCATTGCAGAAGTCAAAAATATGTAGGGTCATCTTTGTCTATGTCACTCGACATGTGGGAGCACGTGGAAATGAAAGAGCGAACAGGTTGGCTAGCTGTGCTGTTATTGAAGATGGTCAACAATGCCCTCCATGATGTGGGAAGGGCACAGGACTTCCACAACCATGAATCCATGTCACTCCTTCGGATGAAAGAGATGGAAGTTAAGATGGGCACAGCTAGAAATGAGAAACTTAGTGGGTGTATAAGAAGACTTATCAACCAACAGAGAACTGGAGTCATCAGTCACTGGGCGCTGCGGGACTTGCTGAGGAGAGGATCTGAGAACCTATGGACATGTACGGAGTGCAATGAAGATGACCCGTAAATAACTCAATACTTGAAAAAAAAGTATCAAATATTAAAATATTAATGAAATGGTAGACATTGCACTGAGCAGAGACACACAGAAAGCAAATGACTTGAACTCTTTTTTTTTTTCCCTCAATGCTGGATAGCATTAGAGACAGAGGAAGGGAAAAAATAAATTGATGTTTGTGTTGCAGTTTAAATTTAAGCTGTGATAATTTGCACTTAGTTCTCGGACTGAACCTGACATGGGAGTCTTCTTTCACAAATTCTGAGAACACAACCAATGTACTTTCAGCATCTTCTCCATATACATCTTGATACATATTCTTGTTTGGTTTCTTCTCTTATAGTTTCAATTGGTGTGAAGTCTCTTTAATTTATGTTTAAGAGTCTTCCGAGGCATTTATTTTTCAAAGGCCTGTTATAGAGCTTGACTGAATTTTCAACTTTTGCAACAATATGTCAGCACAGGTGAAGAATTGAACAGTCTGGTGATTTTCGTGTGTCCGCTAAGTATTTTTGATCTCCAAATACTTGTAAGTTTATTAAAGTCACTTGGTGCCAACGCAATACGGGTCATAAAATGAGTTGTTCTAACATTATGCTCCCTAGATAGGTGAAGTGGATAACTTTTCCTAGAAGCATTTTAAAGTTTTAAGTAACAGATCTTTAATTATAGTGCTATATATTGTAAAATATATGCTGTTGCAGAAACAGAAATTTGCATTTGCCAGTCCCAATACATGTGCTTGCTTGCGTTCACCCGATGACTAAAAGAATACCCCTTTTTGTCATCCATCTTTAAAAGGACGTGAAGTGGGTGTGTAAGCGTTGACTTGTGGTTTTGCAGTAAAACAGTGATATCAATCTGTGCATTTCGACCCGACACATTCGACTTCAGCACAGCATTCTGGAGTACCAGGTCGCCTTCTTTCTTCGATCCCTACTCACTTGACCAGACTAGACAGGTTAGTCTGTTTCTAGAGGCAAGGTACCGCAAAGAGGTGAAGTATGGTCTGGATGGTTTTGTTCAGCGGTGGGTCGCTGACATCTTCCAGCTCTGCTGCTGTGAAGTACCTTACCTCTTCCTAATACACCTGACTCTGTCACCATAATTTTGGGACACGGTATGCCTACATTCTTCAACTCCAGTTCACTTGGTGTTGCTTGACCACCACAAAGAAGTGTGTAGAATCTTGGTCAGCTCTGTTTCACCAGGGAATCTTGTGCTCTATGTAGGTTCTACTTTCAGAATCTGAGATGTCTAAAGATATTTTCATTCCCATATGGAAACTCTTATGACAATAAAATTAAGTTTCTACTTTTATGTTAGTTTGTAACAGAAAAAACCTTATAGTCTAGCATTAGTGACCATTAATGTATGACCATGTTAATTGTATTTCATTATTACAAGGCAATGATGACATCATAGTCATGTAAACAGAAAACAAAATCCAACCACAGAAATTAAGTTCAGACAAAACAGACAACAATGTTGTACCAAACATGACAAAAGACTTGTAAAATTATATTTTAAAGAATGCTTTATAATGTAAAGACCATCACCATCAAAAAATAACGTTTAAGAGTAAATGTGAGTCAGTGCACAGTCAGACTGGAACCATCTAACACTCATATATTCTCTGTATCTTTTCAACACTTGCATTTATTATTTAATAATTACCATTTATATATACAACCAGGCGTAAAATGTCCATCACCAATAGTTAGATTCTTATCTCTAACTAAAGAGCACCCAGTAAAGCTCAGCTACAGACAGGCAAACTTGACTTACATTTTCACCAAATGCTTTTACATATTCCAACAATAGTTAGATTTCTCACATAAAGTGACAGCTATTGTTGCAGTAACACACATGATGTATTTATTTCAAATATGCAACCCTCATTAATACATTTTTTCTCCTTTGTATACCTTAATCACAGACATATTTCATTCTTACGCATGGAACACTTTCATTCCAGAAAAATGTAAAACATTAATAATGAGCTAATGTAAAATCTAATCTTCTTAAAAGTGATCACTTTTCCTTTGATGCCATATGTCTCATGAGCTGTCCAGTTAGTTTTTCCAGTTTCTTCACATCTTGAGCATGCTCAGTGCGATACTGGAAACACTAAAATAAATAAAAACACATTCAGGGGTTGTACACCATAGCAAACTTCTATCAAACATCTAGTGTCATTTCATTAAAATCAGATGAAGTCTGAAGATAATCACCATTAAGTGGTGGCATATAAAGAATGAGTAAATGTTGATGTCTGAAATGCACCTGAATAGCTAAGTCAGGGGTGGGCAACCTTTTATTTTCTGAGGGCCAGATCAGAAAACTATGAAGACACAAAAGGCCAGATACCATCACCAAATGAAGCCATTATATAAATTACCTAATTTACAATCACATGCGATTGTAATGTAAAAATCTTAGGGAATGGAGTGTATAATCATTTTCAAATCAAGCACAAGGGCCAGTAAAAATAGCTTGGTGGACTGGTTCTGGCCTGCGGGCTGTTGGTGGCCGGCCTGGGCTATGTCATGTGTGATAAGAGAGAGAATATAGTCACAAACCTAATTGGACTGGCATGGATCGATTCATTTGGACATGCAGAAATCAAAGGCAAAGATAGAACAGACAGAATAGCTTGAAGGTCACCTACACAGGGCAGCAATGGTCAACTAATAAATAGGACCAACAGAATAGATCATTTCCAAAAGAGCGAGGACTGGTTGGTCTCAAGGCAAGATGCCAGCCTTGAGACAGAGAGGTCGTGGGTTCAAATCCCAGCTACACCGGTTGGGATTTTTATTTATGATTTGTCACTGCAGCAACCACCCCTGGTTTCAGCAGCTAGGTCTGGACTGAAACAACGAAAAATATATGAGTACCTCCGAAGTCGGAGTTATCTGCCTGTGCAGCGAGGGACCCCTGTTTTTTTTTTTTTAACTGCTGCCAGGGAAAAATGGATTAACATGTAAAATTCAGTTCCTAGTCTCTAGGGACTTCATCAGAGGTTAAAAAAAAAAAAAAAAAAAGCTGGCGAATGAAAAAAAAAGAATTTCCAAAGAGCCAACAGACTAAACATCAAGACTATATTAAAGCAGGTAGGGTTAACTTCAGGGTCATTTCTAACAGAACAGACAGGCTAGCCTCAAGGTCACCTACTATATGGCAAACAGGATTGCTCTTCAAGAGAACTTCTTTTTGGGGTACCCTAAGACTATCTCTACAGATTCATGTGTGTCATGTTGCTTCAAGGTAGCCTTTCTTTGCCCTCTTTCTGGAGTTTACTGCATAGCAGTGTTTTTGTTATGGTTTCTGGATCTATCCAGTTCCCAAATATGTCTGCTATCACTGTGTTTATTTTCTCTTTGTTGTGTGAGCAGTTCACAATTGTTGATTTTGCTTAATCAAATATTCTGAGATTTTTTTCTTCATGCTGGTTGTATCAATTATTGAGTCTGATGTTGCCATTTTAGTTGTTCTTGAGCGTTCAGATTCATACAAAGACCAGTGGAAGTTAACTATCCCATCCCATAAGTGGGAGCTGCGATAGCTCAGTGATTAGTGAACTACAAATGACAATTCAAGGTCTGGAGGCCAAAACAAAAAGAGAGCTAATTTCCAATATTAGGAAAAAAAAACCATAATTTTTTTTGGCCATGTAATGAGAAGAGAACAGCTGGAATATATTGCAACAACTGGGAAAATTGAAGGACGAAGAGATAGAAAGAAACAAAGAGATGCCAGACAGCTTAAGAGAATGACTTGGCAGAAAGTCAACAACAGAAATGATAAATAACTGTCGAAGTCGAAAGTTGTGGAGAGACATGATCATCACCTACGCCAGCAGGCCCGGTACTTGATGATGATGAGAACCTAGCATCCAAGTTTGACACTAATGGCACAATGTGGGAATAAATATTGTACTGAAATGTGTCATTTGACCAATAGTTTGATATGCCTTTTGAGTTTATTTCTACTGCCTGTTAGTTACCAGATTGCCACAGGAAAGTGAATTTGTCTACTTCATTTAGTTGTCCATCTATCTTGATATTAATTTTCTGTCTGTTTCACTTCAATTTTATTTATTGTAATTTTCATGTCATATTGTCTGTATTAATCTAATTTATTCAGGTGTTCTTGCAGACTTTAAGTTTTGTAGATTAATACATGGTTATCTGTGAGTAAGAGTTTCTTTGTTTCTTCTGATCTGTATTGGCTGAGTTTGCTGTTTACTTATGTGTTCTATGTATGTGATATAAATACATCTGTATTAGTTACAGTCTCCCTTGCTACATTTCCTTGTCCATACAGGGATGATGACTGCTCATCTTGTCCTGCTAATTTTTTCTTCACAAGGAAAACAGTTATGTAACAAGAATAGTGCTTACTAATAATGATTACACGTTCTCTTAACTTCTATTTTAATAAATGTTGTGAGTGCAAAGCATGTTTCTCAATGATGTGCTCATTATTAAAAAATATGTACTCTTTAGACTCCGGCTGTGTCTGTTTCAACGGTTTACTGGTCATCTAATACAACACATTTGAAAGAGATATGATCACTAAAGCATCAAACTTGTACACTGTAATATTATTCTACTTACCACTTTGTCATCTGTTATTTTAATATTCAATCTTCCATCACAGTGTCTGTACTTGGTCACAAAACGAGTCTGAAATGAGTTTCAAAGTAAATTGAAATGAACAGTGAACACAGCACTAAGAAATATGCACTGTTTTAAAACAATGGACTTGCAGAGATTCAAAATTTGGTTGAGACTTGGCTTAGCATGGGAATCTTGGTGGTTGAGTGGTTAGTGCACGCTTCCTAATTAGAAGGGTTTAGTTTCAATAAGAAAAGAAAATTCTCAAGACCTACAAATAAATAGTAGGGAGCCGCGATAGCTCAGTGGTTAGTGAACTGGACTACAAAGGACAAGAGGTAGGGTTCGATCCCAACCGACGGCTTCCGGGTTCACCCAGCCTTTAATGGGTACCGGATTTTTTCTGGGAAAGTAAGCGGTACGGGCGTTATACCGACCACATTACCCCAAAAATCATGTGCCGAAGATCTGTAAAATGTATGGTCACTAACACCATATTTTCTATACGCCGCTTGGAGTGACGGGGGTACTTTTTTTTACAAATAAATATTACAGTTGAAGGAATACATCTGGAGACAGCTCAGAGCTACAACTACCTCGGAAATACTATAAACAATGATGTAAATTGAAATAAACAAAATAATAGATATGGCCAAAAGTAACTTTAATGCCATGAAAAATATACTAACAACAAAACAAATAACAGCAATAAGAAACTAAGAATAGCAAGATGTTACATCTTCTCAATATTCCTGTATGGTGCTGAAACATGGACATTAGACAAGAAAACAGAACAGAAAATTGAAGCCTTTGAAATGTGGATTTATAGAAGAATAGGTAGAATTGGATGGAAAGAAAAGAAAACAAACGGTGAAGTTTTAAAACTAAAAAGAGAACTACTAAATACAATTAAGACAAATGAAATGTTTGGGCCACGTTAAAAGATACAACAGCCTACTAAAAGTAATATTGGATGGGAAATACAAGGTAAAAGAGGCAGAGGCAGACCAAGACTAACATGGACGAGTAACATCAAAAGATGGACAAGTCAATCTATGACAACCTGCACCATCAAAGCAAGAAACAGAGTGGAATGGCGACCCATGGTAACCAACCTTCATTGTGGAGACAGCACTCGATGATGATGATGAGGTTCAAGTCCAGAAGTGGCGGATTTTTGGAGAGCCAACAAGACCCCAGGGTTCATTCAACCATTGGATAGCAAAGAAATTTCTGGGAAGTAAAGGTGATCTGGCATGATCACATCATCTAAAAATGTGTAGTGGTCATGGAAAAATATGGTGATAAACACCATGTCCCCCATATGTCTAGCATGATGTGGAAGGAACTTTTACTTTTTTTGTTTACCGTGTAAAGGATGGTCACTGATTGTGCATGTTCTTATATATAAACTGGTTTAATAACTTTACGCGAAAGGACCTTGCCTACGAAGCTAATTTTTTTAGTTAGCCGAGTGGCAGTGTTCCCTAGCGTTTGGCTTTTCGTGGCAAGGCGCTGTGCCACTGAGTACGGGTTCGATCCTGCCTTGGTCCATATTTTTTTTTGTTGTTGATTATTTGTCATTTTTTCCGAGTGCTGTAAACATACCTCTTCCTCTGAATTGATTCATTAATAACTTTAAACTCCTTGGACATATGCTTCTGTAGTTATTTTTTGTTGTACAACCCATAATTCTGGCTCATGGGATGGGATGGTCATCAGTCTATTCATCAAATCTTCTTTACACTTTCAGATATGGCCCCTCCCAGTAATTTTATAGCTTTGCTCTTTGAATCCCATGCCAACCAATGAAACCCAAATTCACACCGCCCTCACAAGAATGGCTTTTCAGGATGAATCTATGGACAAATTTTTCTTGCCAAGTTTCCATAAAAGCCGCTGGAATCTCTATTCTAGTTGAAAATATTATCATCTGTTACATTTTATGAAATAGAGGCTACATTGTTACACAAAAACAGAAAGCTTTATACCATTGAAACCATAACACCTGCAGAAAAAAATTGACTTTTACATTTTCCCAATCCCACAATTGAAAAATTAACGATGGTATTGGTTTATATTTCATTAATGAAAATTGTGAAAGAGGTCCTCTAGCCCCCAAAATGAATCTTGCGGGCCATGGGTTGGGTCATTTACATATTATAAGCGTTCGAAAGTATAATTCTATCAAAGTAAAAAAAAAAACATGTTCTTTCATTTACACTTATAACCACCTTAACACTAGATTATGAGACCATCGTAAAAATGATCACCTCACAATATAAATTCTTAGAATTTGACAATATGCCGCGAGCAAACACCCCCCTCATAATTACTATTATATTATATAAAAACATACCCTGAAAAGGCGTGAAGAGTGAATGAAATTTGTTGGCTTTGTGGTTGCTGATTGTACAGAATGAACAAGCAATAGACCAGGCTGACATTCTAAATGCTCTCAGGGAGACAGAACGAGTAAAATGATTTTGGCAGTGAATGTGAATCTACTAACTTGAATAGATTGCAAGAGCATTGCATAAAATGGGGAGTTCCAGATTACAGCACTATGGATTGAGCATAGTGCGCCAAAGAAGACTGGCAAATCAACACAGAAATCAGTTATCAGTTGCTACAAGTTAAGGGATATACTGAAAAGGATCAAAGCACTTATGGAGAGTTGTCCTATGTGCAGTAAGAATGACCTGTTGACAAATTAACATAAATTGTTATAAATTAATGTCTTATTTAGTTCAGAAACTGAGAAGCAGCTTTAATTATCTCAATTATTAATTATAATGTATTTTATTACTAGCTTCACACTTTAAAGTCCATGTTTCATTCTAACTAGCCAAATACCAATATTTGGCAACTGAGCTGAGACAGCAGGTATCACAAGTCAAGACAACAGTAGTAGAAATAGCTAGCTGCTATATTAATTTATGACCTTTTAAAGCAATTATGGCTGAAAAACATGGACGAAAGCAATTGCAGTCAGCTGAAAAGGCATTGGAGTAAGTGAGACCTATCAATAATCCATGAATAATCAAAGGCTCAGATGACAAGATGATTAGAGCATCTCCTATTACAACATTTATAGTATTGACCCATGTAGTTGTCATTTCTCTCCCCCACCCCTCCAGTGCCAAGAATCTAAAGGGCCAAAACACTTGCTAGACTTTGATGGTCTATTTCTCATGATCAATTTACTCCTGCTGTAAAGCTCTGTATAAAGAGTTTCCTATCAGAACTTAACTCTTAAAAGCCCACATTTCATTCTAAATGAAAATCTTCACCTTGAAATCCCACTATATTTAGCGCATGAAGCATTAGTGTTATTTTCCTTTCTTCTCATTTACTGTTTTGGGTTTCGAGGTAGGCACAAAGTTCTGGTTCTTGCTAGAAGAGCCGGAAGGGCAGTATCAGCCACTGACACATGATGTTGAAGATTTATCACCAGCCACTAACACATGATGTTGTTGAAGATTTATCAACAGCCACTGACACGTGATTTTGTTGAAGATTTATCATCAGTCACTGACACATGATTTTGTTGAAGATTTATCATCAGTCACTGAAACATGATTTTGTTGAAGATTTATCATCAGTCACTGACACATGATTTTGTTGAAGATTTATCATCAGTCACTGAAACATGATTGAAGATTTATCTATGTTGTCATTCTAACATAGTCTGGGTCTGTCTGGAGCATTATGTCCTTCTCTTAATGCATATGCCTTGTATGTATGGCATCACTAGATGTCATGGTTATGGAAGGCCCCGGTACCACTGTAAACAAATTAAAATCCATAATTGCTCAACTGCCCGTGCCAGTGGAATCATCTGAATTACTATCTCATCTCCCAAACAAAGAGAGGTAGCTGTAGTCCACATCATAGCAGTCTCAGCACACGCCAAAAGACATAGGGCAAAACCGCACAGAAAGTGAACACAGCCATCTGTTCTCCGTCATATAATATCATTATTCATCATAAACAATCGGAATATCGGAACACGATCAAAACGGATGAAACACACAGATCACGGTGTGCACAGAGCACTTAACTCAGTAGCTCCTGCAACAAGCCGGACTTGAAATATGAGGAAACTGCAACAAGGAACACTTTTAAAAATAGCCTTTAAGGGTTCCTGCCGCCTATCCATCATATTGACTGGAAGTTCACGTCCTCCAGAAAATGATGATTGTCATATTTTTTTTTACATGTATAGCGCTTGATGATGTTAGGACATTGTTTTTGACTCCAAATCCTAACATATGAATCACTAGACATTCTCTCCAGGTAGGCTATTTTAATTGTTGTCTTTGTATATAATTTAAGGCTGATTCTATGCCAACTCTTTTTCTCATAACCTCATTTCTGACTCTCTTCTGGTCACATTAATAGCTTTTTTCAAATATCTAATTTAACATTTTTTTTACCAACATTTTTTTTCTTTAAATTGCTGTGACTGACGATATCTAGCTAGCACTGTTAATATAGGGTGTCTATCTGCTTTACTAAATTTTATGAACTTCATAAGTATATCTTTGCCAACTGAGCACCAACCAGTACTATCAAAGATAGGGGTGTACAGTAAGAACAGCCTGAGTTACAGAGCATCTACAGTCCAAGATGTTTCGTTAGCATTCAGGCTTGTGAATCAGAAATTCATAAAAATGCAGCAGGAGACTGAAGTTGTGACATAGATGAACATGTTCCTATGGTATAAAGAGGCTAAAGGCTGCAACAAGGGGGTACTTTTCCTGATGATCAGATTGCCTCCTGTTACAAAAAGCTACTCTATGAATAAAGTTTCCTACCAGCTGTCACTACTCCCACAACTATGCTGAACTACATATGAGTCTGATGAAAATTATTAAAATCAATCTAAGTACTGCGATAAAATTATTTTAATTAAATAAAAATGAAGCTAATCAAATTTATTCCACGTTTTTAAAAAAATTTATTTACCACTTCTAATTTAGTTGACAGCCATCGAATCACTCAAAAGCCCTATAAAATAAGCTGGCAAATTAACAAGTACCGAGAGTTGTCTTGCAGTACCATTTTTATACATCAATACAGGATTCAAAACTGAGGTCAGGCAATCCATGAAGTTCATGGAGATTTCTGTTTAAATTTAGAAGAACAGGTTCTCCCGTAAATAATGTCAATACTCAATATCCAGTTATCATCCATGTCAATTCATAAATTATAATTATTATTATGAAAACAAGAATATTATGGTGAATAAAACAAGAATATTATGGTGAATAGTTATATTATGAGTTTTCATTTTTTTTAAATGAAAAACCTAGGAAATGAAAACGTCTACTAGAATCATCTATTATTACTATTATTTTATTATATATATATATATATATAATACTTAACTACTGTAACAACTAGTTGCGAACTAGAGATCTTGTGCAGAGCAGAGAGTGTAGCCTACACATTGTAGGTCATAGTTAGCAGTCAGTTAAGGAAGCAGTATCCTAACTGTTTGTTGTGACTTGAGTAACTATTATAAAAGATACCCATTGCCATGCCATTAATTAACGACCTGGTCAGCGTCAGGACCTAACCACTTACAACCGGACTGCTAATTATATTATTATACTAGATAATGATCCTAATCAGTCAGTAGTATAAATATAAATCAAAACTTAAAATGACAATTTCAGAAAATTAATGAGTATTATCAGGCAATCGATCTTTACTAAAGTTGATCGCCGTCGTTACCGTTGACATAATTAATAATTAATGTGTATAACTGTATACTATACTTAGTATAAAATGATTTGTTGAATTTAATTTTCTATTAGTATAATTATATATTATAATAAATACTAATAGAAAATTAAATTCAACAAATCATTTTTAATAAAAAAATTTTACTTTTAATGGATCGTTTAAGTATAAGCGCTCTGCTGCTTTAGCAAACTCGTCCCACGATGTAAAAAAAGGCATGTCCTTTTTAAGGGCTCTTGCACGAGGACAAATTCAGAGAACAAATTAAATTGCTATATTCTTGCTCATACGAAATTATCCCTTCTCATAACCGACTTAACCGACACGATCTACACGACACTTCCGTAAGGTTAGTTCTGTAGTAAATGTTAGTAGATGAGGCTGATTAAAATGCTTACTGCGTCAAAATAATAATTAAGATACTAATTTTGTGGATAAATAATCGTGTTAAGTAAATTAAATTTAAAATCAGAATTTATTTTAATACGTGATTTTTATTTTGTTTTAGAAGAAGAAATAAACAGTGCAGTAAATGGTGCCTATAAACATGGCGTCAATGTAGGAAGTGAGACTTCTGCCAGACTTGCTGGTTTGTAGGATTATATCGAATGAAATATTTCGTAACTGGACACCTAATTCAACAGCTGCAATATTAGTTTTTAATAATAAAGTGCATTTGATATGCAAATTGCATTGGAATGGATTTTCATAAATCCAGATCACTAGCTGCAACTCAATTGTTTGTTGAGAACTTGCAAAAAAGAATAAGTTGAATTGATACTGAAATGATGATTTTACTACTCGACTTCTGAGTCGTGAGATGAGAAGACTTGAAGAGTCTCACAGTGATTAGTGTAGTCATAGTGATGATAATAAATGTCGGTGCAGGAATGTATTAATCATCGTTAGTCAGTGAAGTGAAATCAGTTTCCTGGTTTCAAAACAAACAAAAATAGAAATTCGTGGCTTTTTAAAAATTATATCTTTTAAATAAACGTCTGCATTTTTTAGTTTTGGATTCGATAGGATTCTTACAATCGCCGTTTTGTTGTTGACACTCCTCAGCTGGAACTTTACAAATCTCCAAGGCTTCTCAGGATAAGTCTGAAGAGCTTGAAACAGACATTTAACTTAACAAACGTGAAAACCGCAGAAGTCCGGGTATAGTAAGATACTTTCAACATCATCATGAGGTATGAATCATGAATGTGTTTCACTGTTTTGTTATAGTTATTGAATGTGAGTGTCAGTGAGTGTATGATAATCTCACATTATTAGTTAGATGTTTTAAACACATGAATTATAAATCGTTTTTTATAATAATATATTGTATTTTATGATTGTTCAAATTTAATTAATTTTAGTGTACTTGATGTAAAATATTAAATTATAATAAACTGAAAGAATGTGGCATCTATGACAATAAATATCATCTATTCTATCTGGTGTCAATTAAAAAATACTGTCATCACTGATTTATTTCTTTTTATTTTGGAAAATACATACTTAAAGGTTTTAAAAAAGATACATTTCATTAACTTCACTTTATTTTGAAATTATTATTTCTCTCTCTTTTTGTAATAAATTAATTTAGTTTTCTTTTATTTTACTTTTATTTAGCCACTTGAAACATTGATTGAAGAACAGTTAGGTATATTTTTTTTATTTTGCATTATCTTCATTCATATTTTTTTTCATAGTAACTTTCAAGATTATTATACTTTATAAATATACATAAGTGCTACTCACATTTCTTAATTTTTCTTTTATGTGGTCTTATCTATTTCTTAGTTTTGTCACATATTTTTGTGTGTAAAATTTCAAATTTATATAAGAGTACATATACATGTTTACTTTACTTTTATAATTCCCCCATCCCTCCCTTTAAATACTATATGTTAAAACCTAATTTTGTGTAATTTGTAATTCATATTTACGTTCCCTAATATGTAGTAAAGGTGATCCCAAAGCATTTGCCATTGGTAATGAAGTGCTAATGACGTCATTGAACTAAGCCTTTAGCTTCAAGAAGTGGAATGGTCAATTCCCTTTCCTGCTGCCTTTCCTTCCTAGAGGATGTCTCTGGTACCCATTTAAAGGTGCTGGGTGGACCCAGCGAACCTTTTAAGTTGGAAAATATTTTTAACTCCTGAATCTTCAGGTTGGCAGGCGAGCACACTAATCACAACACCACCTGGCTCTCATATATATATATATATATATATATATATATATATATATATATATATATATATATATATATGTATACATATCTATACACACACATACAAAGCAGCATATATAGACCTTGTCTAAAGTATTTTTCTACAAACAGCTTCTTTCATGACTAATTCTGCCAATATTAGATCCCTAGGTTCAGCCACAGAAGGAGAAAGATATAGATCTAATTATACTTTTATGAGTATATACAGTATTGGGCTAATTTTGTCATTTGTTCTCTAATATGTGCCACTGTTTATTTTTGCTCTCCATGTGACACGATCAGGACAAACAAATAAATAACAAATAAGGCAAATCAAATATTAAAAAAAAGACAAGCCTCTCTTCCAAAAAGATAAATGGTGCCCATTAGCAAAAAAAAAAAGAAAATGATTTTATATGAAGCATTTTTATTCTAACCCTATGCTACCATGCCAGCACCAAATGTGGTCACTCATGATTAGTCACAAATGGAAGTTAGTCACATAGGAATCACTTGTTTAAGGAAAGCAGCTGCAATGACCAGAATAGGCAGAATTATAAAAGAAGCACCTTCGGCACATGATTTTTGGGGTAATGTGGTCGGTTTTACGCCCGTGCCGCTTTACTTTCCCAGAAAAAAATCCGGTACCCATTTAAGGCTGGGTGAACCCGGAAGCCGTTGGTTGGGATCGAACCCTACCCCTTTATATTCATTAGTTTTATGTAAATGTTCATATTCTGCAGTTTATGGGGAAAGAGTCAAATTTTATTTTAAAATAAAAAGATATACATTTAAAAGTGGTAAATTTACAAAATATTGTCATGTTATGTGTTTTCTGGCAATATGAATATATTTGTACTTAGCAAGTGAAAGGATTTCATGATTTCTCCTTCATAAATAGTTGTACCATTTCCAATTTGAGCTATTTTATGTTGTAACAAATATAGAACCTAGACTTTGTTTCAAAGATATATAGTGTTAGATAATATTGTGTGCAGGGTGAGTAAGCCATGAATAATTTTTAGCTATACTCGGGTTGTAAAGAATGAATGAATTAATCACTTCTTGTACATTTTTTGCACTGATTTAATTCTGGCATTACAGTATTTGTTGTAGCTTCTGCACTTTTTTTATCTCTTTATTACTGAGTTCATATATTTGCAGGATTATAGAGAACTAGACTTTGATACTTCACACATAAATAATTTATTTCTAGTTTAAGTAATAGTGTCTTTTATCTGGGATAAGTATAAGTGAATTAAAGTAAAGAATTTGTATGAATTATGAATTATTTTTTGTTATGAGAATATCTTCTTAATAGTTGTTATTAACATTTTGTTCGTTCGTTCGCTTTCGTCAGCTTTGACCTCTGACGAAGTCCCACCCACTCAATTTTGTGGGACTGAAATTTGCGTGTAAAGTCTGTTTTATCCCATTACAGGATGCCCCTCGCCATGCAGGCAGATTTACTCCGACTTCAGAGGTACTAATTTTTTAGGGAATTAGTAAAACCCAGGTGTCCTCGCCAGGGTACGAACCCCGGCTGTTGCCGTGGTAAGCCAACCGCCTATCGATTGCGCTAACCGGACACCCATTAACATTTTGAATTGAAACATTTTGGTTTTCTGTCACATCTTTCTTACATATGCAAGCTACATGGCAGAATTATATATATTTTTATATATAATTGCATCTGTGACCACATGTTTAGTGAGGTAACTTTCTTCAACAAGAGTTATATGTAATGTCATCTAATTATACACAAGTTAGACAAAATTTTGTAACTGATCATAACACAGATTTGTTTGAAGATTAAAACTGTAGAATGTCTTATATTTGTTCATTTGCCTTGAACACTCTCTAACATGCTCTTCAACAGCATTTGGTATTGTGTCACTCTGAGTCCAGTATGTTTTACTTGTCATCTTTTTAGCTCATAAATAGTCATTGTCATTTTATTTAAAAGGATGTTAAGTGGGTGTGTATGCATTGTGTTGTGGTTTACAGGTGAACTGTAATATTTGCGCCTTTTTGCTCTACATATATGACTTCAGCACTGCATTTTTCAGTACAAAATTGCCTTCCCTACTCATAAACCTCTAAAAATGAATACCAGAGATTTTTCTAGAAAGTAAAGGTGGCCTTAAACATTAAACTCAAATGAACTATCATCAATAGCCAGCAAAATTGGGCTCGAGATCAATCATGAAAAGACTAGAGTCATGAAAAGCTTAATTCCAACAGACGACGAAATATACATGGAAAACAAACCAGTGGAAGAGATCGATCACTTTATCTATCTTGGAAGTCACATTGATCGTGAAGGGGAAAGGGGATACAAGCAAAGAAATTAGAATCAGAATAGCTAAAGCAGCAATGTCTTTCAGAAGCCTTGAAAAGTTGTGGAAATCAAAACTCATCAGCACAAACACAAAACTTAGGCTATTCAAATCAAATGTACTATCAACCCTTACGTATGCGTGTGAAAGCTGGAAAACAACAAGAGATATAGAGACAAAGTTGAACGCATTCAAAAATAAATGTCTAAGGAAAATACTTGGCATAGCGTGGAACGAATTCAAAACAAATGAGGAAAATTAGAGAAATCGCCAATCAACCACTAATATCTTCAGTAATAAAGAAAAGACGATGGTCATATGTTGGACATGTGATGAGAAATTATAATAACCGAATAGCAAAGCAAGCCCTCATGTAGGAAACAACAGGTAGGAGAAAAAGAGGAAGACCCAGAGAGATACTGAGAAGAACATTGATGAGAGAGGCAAGAACAGCAGGAATCGGCTCCCTCAATGAGATAGAGCTGCTTGCACAGAACAGAAACAAATGGCGAGATTTGATAAAATACCTTTAAATGAATTGAAACTGCTAGAACAAAAATTCAGATAAGAGGAGTATCTTGGTCTACGCCCTATGGGCCTGCTACGGCTCGAAAGGTCAATAGATAGATAGAGAAAGGCGGCCTGGCGTGATACCGACCATATCACCCAAAAATGTGCCATGGTCATAGAAAGATATGGTCACTAATACCATATTTCCCCATATGCCTAGCAAGGCATGGAGGGAAACTTTACTTTTTACTCATATGACAGACTAGACTGTTTAGTCTGTTTCTAAGGGCACAGTGAAGAGGTGGAGTAGCATCTGGATAGTTCAGGTTCTCTGACCCTGATGCAAACCATCAGCTAGGAGTCTCTGACAACTTTCAGCACTGTTGCTGTCCAGCGCCTGAGTCTTTCATCCTCCCATCTCTCTTTTTTTTTTAACATTTGTTTGTTTTTCTATACAAATAGGGAATTTTTTTTACACCACATTATATAGATGATATATTGTCAAAATTATTTCATTAATGAATGCTTACGCAGAATAAAAGGATGGAAATGGCAGGACAAAATCACTAACATAGAATTATGGAAATGTACCAGTCAAATACCAGTGGATAAAGAGATAAAGCGAAGACGATGGCGCTTGATAGGACACACACTACGGAAGCCAACTGAGAGTATTACACAACAGGCCCTTTTTTGGAATCCCCAGGGGAAAAGACAAAGAGGAAGACCAAGGAATTCTTGGAGAAGACAGATAGAAGCAGAGATGAAGATGATGGGGAAGACATGAAATGATCTTAAAAGAATGGCAAAAAACAGAACGACTTGGAAAGTGTTTGTTGAAGACCTATGCTCCACTGGGATCTAAAAAGGTAGAAGAAGAAGAAGATATTGTCAAAATTATTATTTTTGTTTCAGTCTTAAATTTTTAAAATTTGTATTGACAGCATGTAACTATGACTGTATCGCTTATCATTTCTGTGGTTTGAATTCCTGTTGCCTCAAATGAAGATTTTATAAGTTGTTTTACTTAATACATTCTAAGAATGGATTTAAACTCCCCAAAAATGTTATGTTTTTATGTTATTGCTTCTTACAGTTTAATATTTATGTTCCAGTCTTTGGTGAATATTGTAAAGCTGATTTCAGCTCGCACATATCAAGTCTTCATCTACTAATTTCTGCATTTGTTTTTTTTTTTCAAAATTATGCACACTTCAGTTAATATATCTGTCATACTGTGATTGTACTTTTTTGTGTGTGAGATTTTGTATGTAATTGATAAAAATATAAACCAGTCTTTTATGTCATGCATGCAATTAGTAGTTTTCAATTTTTCTCATTTTAAAAGCTCTTTGTGTTTATACTTCATTACAACACATAGGTTAATGAATAGATTAATTTTTTAGGCATATGAATTAGTTCAATACAATCTATACTGTCCAAAAAAAGAAACGCATAGGTACTGATGACAAATTTTAGGCATAACTTTGACATTCAATAACTTTATTAATTTAATGACCACAGTGTTCAAATTGCACATAAGAATACCTTAGGGTACTTGCTTTCCATTTACAGTTGTCGTGCATCTGTGTGACAAATTTTTTTAGTCCCATGGGTTCTCATGTTAGTATGGTGTGTGGCCTCCTCTTGCAACGATCAGCGACTGGCATCTCCTTGTCATAGATGCTATCACATGTCTGATGTGGGCCTGTGGTATGGTTGCCCACTCTTCCTGCAGTGACTGAAACAGATCACGACGATTGGCTGGAGAAACGTTTCGGTGGCAAAGATGTCTTTGCAGCTCATCCCATAGATGCTCGATTGGGTTCATGTCTGGAGACAGCGATGGCCAGGGAAGGGTGGGAATGTTGTTGGTAGTCAAGAACTGTGTGGTGAACCGTGCAGAATGGGGTCTGGCGTTGTCCTGTTGAAACACAGACCTCTGCGGTGCCAAAACTGGAACGACATAGGGTGCAAGAATTTCATTGACGTATCGTTGCGCATTCAAGCCTCCTTCAATCTGCACCAATGGACTCCTTCCGTTGAAATTGATCATTCCCCACACCATTACACCTCCACCACCGTGCGGCGGAGCTTCATCAACGCAATTTTGGGCAAAACGTTCATTAGGCCTACAGTATACCCTTCTCCGTCTGTCATGGCGTTGCAACAAAAAGGAAGATTCGTCACTAAACCAGATACGTCTCCATTGATTGTCGATTGTCCAGGGCCGATGCTGGTTGGCCCAAAGAAGTCGATTTTGGCGATGGCGGCGCGTTAAGACAGGTCCTCGGTGAGGTCGTCGTGCCATAAGTCCAGCGTCATGCAGTCTATTCCGGACAGTTTGCTCAGACACACGGCGTCCTGCAAGCAATGACTGCGCACTAGAGGAAGCTGTTGTAAACCTGTTTCTGAGGTGATGAACCCGAATAAAGCGATCTTCAGCTGCTGTTGTCACCCTGGGTCGCCCACTGCGGTGCCGGTCTTCAACTGAGCCAGTGGCTTGGAAACGGTGCCAAAGTCGACTGATGGTACTCTGCTGCACGTTTAGATGCCTGGCAACCTGATTTTGACTTTCGCCTGCTTGCAGACGACCGATAGCAATGTTTCGTAAATTTAGCGATAGACGCGCCATAATTGTTTGCTTAAAATTTAAATGAATTTGTTTGTGTAACCTCATCCTTTTATAGGGCTTCATTGGCGTGGGAAGTGAGCTGTGTTTACCAAAAAAATCACGATTTTTCCATGAACGCAACGTGAGTTATGTTAAAAAAATGCGTGATTACCAAGGGCAGCTACTGCGTTCTGACTATGCAAAAGAATCTCGAAATTTACGCTTAATCCTTGACCTGTATCTTGTTGACAAATTTTGGTATGGTTTGAGATACCCCGAAAAATTTTTTTTTCTAAAATATATAAATAATTAAGCTTGTACAAGCTATGCGTTTCTTTTTTTGGACAGTATATGTATATCTATTTTAAAGTTTATTTATTTTCCCTGCTTGTATCCTTAGGTAGTGAGTAATGGAGTACAGGAAATGTGTGCCTCTCAAAAGCACTTATTGTGTTTTTGTAGTAATTATCTTCCTACAAGTTTAATAAGTTTCCTACAATTTCAAGTTAGATACCACTTGATAGATAATTGTAATCATTGTCTTTATAATGACCATGAAGTACTTTTGTGTCATGTAGTAAAAGTTGTTAATATTATTTTGTTATATGTGTACTAATATCTTCATCCTGGTTTTTCAAGTAACCTTGTTGATTCTTGACAATTTTACTTTACTTGGTTGTTGCTGCATCCACACAATGGCTGCTCTTCATTGCCTGTCCATCAAAAGATGTAAGATCAGATGCGATTTAGTCATTAGATTATGGCAAGCCACGATATCTGTGTCTTTTTGGCTGACACATCCGTCTACTACATGACTTCATTTCAACTCATTTTAATCATTTAATGAAACTTGCTCTTATTTTGCATGATTGCTTCATAATGAAAAAAGAACTACTTAACACAATTAGAAAAAAGACAACTAAAATTCTTGGACATGTGAAGAAACACAATACCCTGCTAAAAGTCGTCTTGGGAGGGGAAGGTACAAGGTAGACAAGGCAAAGGCAGACCAAAACTGATAACATCATAAGATTAACAGGTAAAACTATGACAACATTCATCATGAAGACAAGAGATGGGAAAGTGGCACTCCGTGGTGGCCAACCTTGATGTGGATACGGCACCCAGTGAATGAGTGAATGGTTGTTAAATAAGAAAATATCAAACTTAACGTTATGGATCTGAGAATTATATTTAATTTTACTGTCAGCAATTTGTCAAGATTAAGGTTATAGCATTTTATCAAGATTACTATAGATTATAGCATTTGCTCTCATTGACACTGTAATGCTCTAGTTAGGTGATCAGGGCTAGCAATCTTGACTGATGTTTATGTGTGTCCCCAGGCTTGATCTGGATCTGAAAATGCATCTGAAAATAACCATAAAAAAAAAAAAAAGAGCACAGTGTAAGGTTGATTCCATCATATTAAGGCTAAGACAAGCTGATTGAGGATTGTGAGAATGGTTACATTATTTTTGTAAATTGGCTTTGGTGCAACAAAGCAAATTCTCTTTTCTGTTTCAAATTCCAAGGTTTTTCTCATTTACTCAAAACCACTTGTTTTTATAGGCCACATCTGATAGGACCCAGGTACATAATCTCATCTACATTTAACCCATGTATCACTGGGAAAAATCGACTTGATCACTGTAAATGTGCTTTGAACCATCAGACACTCTAACTTCCATGCTAGAGCAATATCTTGCAAATGTGACAAATGGCAGGCAAAACATGATCTTGGGGCATTATGTTTCCAATTTGGACATTCATATGTAACCCATAAACATATATCAATGTGAAAAATATACTCTTGATGTCCCCACATGTGTACATTCTTTCTGTTCAAGATAATGTCAATTATTATTATCATTGTTCATGTATTTAAATGGCTGTAGTTTAATGTTTGGCAGATTCCTCTTCTTTCCTTCCTCAATTGCCTTTCAGAGTTGGAGAGATATAATTTGTGGTCTTTTGCTTTTGTGTTCGCCTCTGCCGATGTTATGTTTCCTGGTGTTTCTAATATTCCGTCAATCCATCTTTTTCTGCTTGGTTCCGAGACTTCTCGCAATGCTTGTTGAAGGCTCATTGTGTTGTGTTTTGATCTTTCTCCCTTATCACGTGGCCAAACCATTTTATCTGTTGATTCTTTATAAATTTTATGATTGGATTATTCCTAGCTTTTTTCTCAGTTCTTTATTTCTGATCATATCTCTCACGCTGTTTCCTGCCATTTGTCAAACACATTTAATCCCAGTAGAGGTTATTTTTCTTATTGTTCTTGCATCGAGGGTCCAGGACTGGTATTGATATCTCAACGTTGGGATAAAGATTGTATTGTAGAGTGCCCGTTTTGCCTCTAGAATTATTTCCTTGTTGAACAATAGTGGTGATAGTTGTCCAATGATTTGAGAAGATTTATTGCATCATGAGTCTATTTCTGCTGTTTGGGAATTGTTGTTTGTTATTAGACTACTTGGGTATATAAATTTCTTTACTTGTTTTAGTTGTCTGCTGCCTATAGTTATCTTGATATTCTGTTTTTCTTTTGCGATATTCACGACTTCTGTTTTGTTGATGTTCATATTGTATTTTGTGCCCGTGCTGTTGAGCCTATTTAAGTTTTCTTGTAGGTCTTCTATTTTTCCATGTATTAGTACCTGATCGTCTGCGATTAGAAGCTCGTTTATCTCCTCGGTTTCTGATGGGTTGGGTAACTTGCATTTATAGTACATATAGTTTAGCAGATTAATATTGCTAAACAGACCAACAATGTAGAGCACACCCAGTAGATCAACCGCGATTAAGAAAGGTATATGCAGTTGACTACCCATGTGCTTAGTTTATGCACTGATTATCAAGTTGGTGCATAAGTAAAAAATATTGTATATCCTGGAATGTACCAAAGAAATCATTTGGACACACTCTCGGTCTACTTCCCTACTCTCAAACTTTCTGAAAAGAGCCTACGAGGTTCTGTAATCTGATCATTACCATTTCTTTGCTGTCATGATCTCATCCTCACCACTCTCCTGCTTCTGTAATATCATCCTTACTGCTCCCTTAGTCTATAATGCTGTTTCCACTGTTCTTTCTCTCCAAGGTGTTAGTCTTACTCTAGACTGAATAACTTCAGTTTCAAATAGAAATATAATATAGTCACCAGAGATGATTGCAGTATAGTAAATATCAATCAGCATAGCTGGGTAAAAAAAAAAAAGTATAAAGTACCCCCGTCACACCAAATGGCGTTTAGGGGATATGGTGTTAGTGACCATATATTTTACAGACCTTCGGCACATGATTTTTGGGGTAATGTAGTCGGTATTACGCCCGTACCGCTTCACTTTCCCTGAAAAAAAAATCCGGTACCCATTAAAGGCTGGGTGAACCCGGAGGCCGTCGGTTGGGATCGAACCCTACCTCTTGTCCTTTGTAGTCCAGTTCACTAACCACTGAGCAAATGCGGCTTCCAGCATAGCTGGGTGTTTAAGTAATTTATCGGTGGGCGTACAAGACTGTGTTAATCATTACGCATTCACTTAAAACATATCTAATTCAGAGGTTCCCAAACTTTTGACACCTGTAGTTTTCTTTTCCCTGTTAATCATATTCCGGTGGCGCTTCATGGCAGTTACTATCGTACAAGGCTGGTAATCTCTTATTCTTGTATTAATTTTTGCGCATGTTACTACATTGTTTTGCAGAAATGAAATTCAATAACAATAAAGAATTAAAAGTAATTTAATGTAGCAAAGAGTAACAAATAATCTGCAACATACTTATGTCTGTTATATGGCTGTGAAGCATGGAGAACAACAAAAATGATAATCATGACTTTCACTAATGGATGCTTAAACAAAATAAAAAGGTGAAAATGACAGGACAAAGTCACTAACGTAGAATTATGGAAAAGCACCAGCCAAATACCAGTGGACAAAGAGATAAAAACAAAGTCGCTGGATAGAAGTCACTCTGTGGAAGCCAACTAAAAGTACTATACGACAGGCCCTTTTTTGAAATTCACAGGGGATGAGACAAAGAGGAATACAAAAATATTTTTGCAGAAATGTGGAAGGAAGCAGAGATAAGGATGATGGGGACGACATGGAATGATCTTAAAAGAATGGCGAAAAACAGAACGGCTTGGAAAGCGTTTGTTGAAGATCTAAGTTCTAATAGAAGAAGATATAAAAACACCAACAAATTAATGATTTGGACAACTGAGCAGAATGAAACCCAACTAACCTGCTGCATGAGTAACATGGAGGTTATAGAGCGAAGAGACGACACAGAAAAGATGGATAGATGGAACCAAAAGGACTTCCGGGAAAGATGGTGGTCATTGCCGCTGTCCCCTTTAAAGAGTGCCAACATTGTAACAGTTGCTATGGTGTTTTGACTGGTTTCAAGCATTTATCGTTCTGCTGGGTTGCACTACATATACTGTATCAACACCATGAAGATGAGATTTGTGTCAATAGAACCGTAGACTAAAGACTGTAATTGACATCTGACACACACAATAGGCATATTTCTCATCTTTACGGTGTTTAACCAGTTTGTTCTCGGTATGCGGCGAAAGGGAGAATTTAAGAGTGGAGAATAAAGAGAAATAGCTAGTGAAATCACCTAGTTTTGTGTCATGTTTATTATTTCAGCAATCTCCATAAAAACTTGTTGTGCCTACAGTGATACGAACCCTCGTTCCTCTAATTTGGAGAACTGACGGCTTATCCATTTGAACGAAAACAAAAATAAATTTAGTGGCTATGGTATGCGTACAGTTCTAGAAATAATACACAAACAAAGAACTGAAAAATGCAGAGAAAAATAGACATTCCGAACTAGAATCAAACTCGTACTCCTCGACACAACGAGAGACCTGCATTCAGCAGGCTACCAGCTAAGCATCTTTAGAAGAAAAAGTTGCTATCACTTGCGGATATTTTTCATGCATGTACCATCACTTGACTAGAGCATGATGTTAGACCAACAGTTCGAGAACACGTTTATTGATACAATTGTCGATCTATATTTGCCTATAAGACCAGCATTGCCACACAGAGAATAGACTAGACATACTAGCGTTGTTGTCACACAGTTGCAGCACGAATAGTTATTTTCCAGTAGTTACTATAGACTGAAGACAATGATTAATCCATTCGGGCACCCGCTGACCCGGATAAAGGAATCTACAAACAAAAGAACACAGTCGATACTCAGGACAAAAAGATCAAGTTGGAAATAACAAGGGCGTATCAGTAACAAAACTGAAAAAAAAAAGGGACAAACGTTTGAACAATATTAAAAGGAAAGTGTTGAAGTTGATCGAAGGCCCCGGTATTACTGCAGATGAATTTATATCCATAATTGCTCAACCGCCCGTGCCAGTGGAATCATCCGAATTAACATTTCATCTCATTGAAAAGGATCCCAACAAAGAAAGGCAGCTGCAGTCCCCATCATAGCAGCCACAGCACACGCCAAAAGACAAGGCGTGGCCGCGCCGAAAGTTTTTTTTTTTTTTTTTTTGCGTTCGCCAGCTTTTACCTCTGACGAAGTCCCTAGAGACTAGGAACTGAATTTTGCCTGTTCATCCGTTTTTCCCTGGCAGCCGTGTGCACAGGAGTCCCTCGCTGCACAGGCAAATAACTCTTGTCTTCGGAGGTACTCATATTTTATCCATCCATGAGTAATTGACATTTCAAGCCGGGCCTCGCTGCTAAGACCACGGGGTAGTTGCCGCAGAAAGAAATCATAAATAAAAATCCCAACTGGTGCAGCCGACGTCTTGCCTCGAGACCAACCAATCCCCCGAAAGAAATGAACGCAACCGAACTGTCCTTCGCCATACTACATCATCATTCATCGTAAGCAATTGAAATATCTTCCGGGTGAAAAACACAGCTCACGGTGTGCGCAGAGCACTAAGCTCAGTAGCTCCGACAGCAATCCGGAAGGAAAGTAGAAAGTATTGCTATTTTTAAAGAACAGATCACAACCATTTAAAACGTCGCAATTACTCTCGACCAAGAATGCGGAGATGGGTGCGGATTCCACGTCATTAAGCAGCTTATGGCTGACAATTCTAAAGAGTATGGGGGTATGTATATATATATATATATATATATATATATATATATATATATATATATATATGGAGACAAATAATAATAAATAAATATTATTATATAGGGAAACTTCCGAGGCGATAATAGGGAGTCATAGAAGGAAGAGGTATGTGTTAGCACTCAGAAAAAAAAACTTTATTTGGTTATATATATATATAACCACCCACAGGCACATTCTCAACTAGCGTCAATAACATCTTTGCAATTAAAGCTTATTTTACTCTACACCATGCTGTTGTGTTCAAAATGGATGCAATTAGTGATATTCCCAAGTGGGCTTCAAAGGCACAATTTAATAAGAAAATGTGTGGAACATCATCAATGATTCGAAAGGTACATACCCTATGTTTTCGTCATGAGTTGATGACATAAATAGAAGTCCCATGAGGCATGGCTCCTGATACCATGCAACAAAGTAGAAAGCTGTCAACGACTCATAGCTGATGGCTAACGCCAGGATCGGTGAACCATAGCCACATATGCCGTACTCCACCTCTTCGCGGTGTCTCTAGAAACAGACTAACAGTTCTATTCTTGCCAAGCGAGTAGGGGTTAAATAGGAAAAGCAACCTGATACTAAAAATATGCTGATGTCGGATGTGTTAATACGAAAGGCGCAAATATCACAGTTCTTCTGCACAACACAACGCATCGACCCCAACTTACCATCCTCGTAAGGACGGATGACGAAGAGGGAGATCCATTCATTTAGTAGTCATCGAGTGAACGCCAGAAAGAAAGAAATTCCAAACTTTGAGAAAGAAAATAAACGTGTATGGATGTACTAAGTCACGTGGTGGGGGTCCGCTCGTAGCAACGGAAAATCCGATAGGACATAATGTTGAGAATGATTGGTATATACACGAAAGACATTTTAAAGTCTGTTAGATGACACAACAATTGATGAGAAAACAGTCCAAAGACAGTAGCAATCTGGAATACAGAGTTGGACAGCTGGCGAGCTATTGAATCTGCATATAAACGCTTCATCGTCTGCTGAACACCTATGAGTTTGCCCGTGATGCTCTAGTGTACTCTAACAATGATGAATTATATCGTCCTGAATAAAGCTTTTTTTTTTTTTTAGTTGTTATTGATTGACAATAAAATAGCAGAGACAGAGAATGCACTACAAGAAATGATAGACATAATAGTAAAAGAAAGCAACACGAAAAATCTCAGTCTGAATAGTAAGAAAATAGAAATAATGGCCATATCGAAGAAACAATTATCGCCATCGTGCAGCATAAAAATAAACAGGACAAATCTGAAACAAAAACAAGTGCAACGCTTCAAATACTTGGGCACAATAATAACATCAGATGGAAGATGCACCACAAAAATAAAAAGCAGAACAGCTCAGGCCAAAATAGCATTTCAGAAAATGGAAAACATGCAACAAATCTATATCAATAAAAGTGAGACCGAGAGTTCATCGGTGATATATAGAGCCAATTATGATCTATGGAAGCGAATCATGGACAGTAGACAAACAAATGAAAATACGATTAGTGGCCACAGAGACGGGATTTCTCAGAAGAATGTTGAAAGTTCCCTGGACAGCTAAAAAAGACCAATGAGGAAATTCTCAAAGAGGCCAACACAAACAGGGAGTTCCTAAGAAATATCTGGAAGAAACAATCAACATCCGCGACAAAGAGAGAAAATAACGGATAGCTTTGTGTCACAGCATGGAAAACAGCAGAATTGATACGATGCACGGCAGATAGAAGAGTGTGGAAGGACACAATCGCCTATACCAACCGGTATGGCACATAATGATGATGATGTTATTGATCTGGTAAATTATGCAATTTTGACCATTTCATTAATTCATAGAGTGCCGTATCCGCTTCGAAAGTTGGCTGCCATGGAGCGTCATTCCACTCTATCTCTTGCTTTGATGGTGCAGATTGTCATAGGCTGACTTGTCCATCTTTTGATGTTACTCGTCCATGTTAGTCTTGGTCTACCATTCCCTCATTTGCCTTGTATTTTCCCTTCCAAGATTACTTTTAGTAGGCTGCTGTGTCTTTTAACATGCCCACAAAATCTCATTTGTCTTGTGTTTAGTAGTTCTCTTTTCATATTTAGTTGTTTCAGATTTCATCATTTGTTTTCTTTTCTTTCCATCCAATTATTTCTATTGTTCTACAGATCCACATTTCAAAGGCTTTAATAAATTTTTTTATATCGAGTTTCTTGTCTAATGTCCATGTTTCTGCACCGTACAGGAATATTGAGAAGATATAACATTTTGCTATTCTTAGTTTTAGCCCTGGTGTTATTTATTTTGATGTTAGTATACTTTTCTAGCCATTAAAATTACTTTTAGCCATGCTATTCTTTTGTTTATTTCACTTTTACATTTTCCGTCACTAGTTATAGTATGTCCAAGGTAGTTGTAGGTCTAAACTGTCTCCATGTCTGTTCCTTCAATTTTAACCAATAGCTACATATAAACTTGTATCTAACGAAGGCTTTTGCCGGAACGTCATACTTTGTCTCGCCTTTCCACAGATTTAGCTGCTTAATGCCATTTTATGTCACTTCCCATGTTTTTTTGCAGCTCTACTTGCGGCCCCGCATCATATTACATATATTAATTATGTAATATATGTGCCTGCCTATCTACACATTATAATATTGAGAGAGATCTGTGTATTTCCTCCTCACCAGAATACTTCCCCATCAATGACATAGCGCAATGCACTTTTAAAATTAGTCTACTGTCTTTAAACACACAATTTAAAAGAAGAACACATTTTGAGACAGACCTTTGCCTCTACTAATAGAAAACCCATTATAGAATTTCAAAATAATCGTTCACAATAATTCCGCAGGACCGTCAACATAATTTCTCTCCAGTTCATTCCAGTCTCTCTGTTTCTGTTAGGCTAGAGAAGATTCAATATCCAGTGCCGAGTTTAGGTTTGTTGACTCGGGCTTGCTATGACGTAACAACACGTCCTTCTGCCAGATACAGAGGTGGGAAGAAAGCGCGCTAGCGTCAAGTACAGCACAGGCGCAATTAAATATTAAAGTACGATATTGGCAACAAGGCAAGGAGATGTCTAAACATCAGGCACGAACGCTTAACTGAGCAAAACGGTCCAGTGAACAAATAAAAACGTCTAATTGAGCTTAAAAGTGGTGGACGCGTGGGGTGATTCTGTTTTATGTGTGCAACTTTATATATTAATAATATATTTTTTAAAAAGTTCTTTATTTTTTTTTAATGGCATAAAATGTCTCCTGGAAACAAAAGAAGATACATGTGAAACAAAGAAGATATACACGAATACACTAGCCGTGTACATCTGATTCATGACAGTGATCTCGAATGTATGTGCTTCCTAGACCATCTGGTCCTGAACTAAATCATAAGGTGTGCTCCGAGTAAATATTGATCCACTGCATCCCCCTTCAACATAATCTAGCTTGCCCATGTTAGTACCCGACTCCAACTGCAGTTAACCTGAAGTTTTCTCTGTCCTGAACGAAATGCCAAGATTTTGCTGCAGTCAAGCCCAGCTCGTCTGTGACATATCTCACGTACCGTCCGGTTACCGATCAATGTGCTGGATAGGCGGCGGGAACCATTGAGGCTCAGCCTGAAAAGTGTTCCCTCTTTTTATTTCTTTTCTCTTTCTCACAGATACCGAAAAGGTTTCGTGGTTTTATCATTTGTCGTTCTTGAGCTGCTCGAACTGTGTGAATTAGTGATTTTGTTGTTACATGTCTCTCTGCATCTATCCATCTTCTTCTATATCTTCCTCTTGGTCTTTTTCCATGCCTTCTCGAGGAGAACACCCTTGATAGTGATTAGTTAGGATTCATTCTGACCAGGTGGCCCAACCATTAAGTTGTTAAAAAAAAAGTGTTCCTTGTAGCCTCATATTCCAAGTCCGGCTTTCTGCCGGAGCTACTGAGTTTAGTGCTCTGTGCACATCGTGAGCTGTGTTTTTCATCCGGATCGTGTTTCGATATTCCGATTGATTACCATGAATGATGATATTGTATGCCGAAGGACCTTCGTTCACTTTCGGTGCCGCTTGACCTTATGTTTTTGGCGTGTGATGGAGATGCTATGATGGTGACTGCAGCTGTCTTACTTTGTTTGGATCCTTCAATAAGATGAATTTTAATTCGAATAATTCCACAGTCGGTAGAGCAATTATGTGTTTTAATCCGTTTGCAGTGATACTGGGGTCTTGGTCTTCCTCTCTCTCGTCTTCCTGGTTCCCAGCCGCCCTTAATACTCTTCTTCACCTAGATCATCATGCTGTTTTGTGTCCAAAATATGTTTATTCTCCCTGTTTGTTTCTCAACAACCGTTTCTTTTCTCTATCCACGACATTTGGAATATTCTACATTTTCATATTCAGAAGCAAGAATGGGGCTTTGTTCATCAAATTTATCGAGAGTCCGTGATTAACAACTTTATGTTGCTACAGGGAGAATACAAACTCTTAGAAATTTACATTTTGTTGCTCTGTAAGTTATTTGATATATAATGTGCAGTCATCATCATCATCATCGCCACATAACCCTGGGGATCGTCGGTGCACCACTGACAGACTTCGTCAACCTTCTTCAATTATATCTATCTTTAGTCCTTTGGAACTCTGCAACTTCTCTGGAAGTCGATGCATGTTCATTCTTTAATGTTATCTCCCCATCTATTTATCTGCCCACTTTTCCTTAGCGCTAATCTCACAGCTTCTTGCAGAATGGTCTCTCTTGGGCCAGAAGATCGAAAGAGGTGACCAAACCATTTCATTTAGCACTTCTTCACAATAGTCAAAAGATCATCATCTACTCCGATTGCTTGTTGTATCCTCGTGCGAACTTGTTTATGTGAGATAACGATCTAGGTAAGAGATCACAAAATCTTACGATAACATTTTATCTCAATTCCTTGTGTTTTCTTCATACGACAGTTGTTTTTTTATTCATCACAATGTTTGGTCTTTTTCTATTTTTCCTAATTGTTTGTTACTGGTACTTTGGTTAATTTACTTATTTGTGTTTTCCATGAAGATAAAATACACATGTTTCTTCTATTATACAAAGTGATTAAAAGAACCTGTCATTAAAAATTTTAAAAATAATAATAAATAAAAACGTTTGTGGTTAAAAATGGAATATTGTGCAACCCGAAACTCTCAGATTTGTCAGTCTTTGATGTTTTTATTCCAAGCATTAACAATTAAAATATCATTCATACATAAATATTGACTTTAGCTAAAGATTTGTACATTTTGTGTGTGGCGTCACAAATTGAAACTTCTGTGAGTGATTGATTTTAAGATTGAGTAGATTGTACCGAATAAAAGGGGCAGATCTGAAGCAAGGGCAGAGTGTCAAATCCTTGGGCAGAGTAATAACATCAGACGGTATAAGCGCCACATAGATAAGAAGCAAAATAGCATTTCAGATAATGAGAAATGTCTTGCGTAACAAGTCTATGTCAATAAAAGTGAGAAAGAGAGTTCATCGGTGCTATATAGACCCAATTCTGATCTATGGAAGCGAATCATGGACAGTAAACAAACAAATGAAAAGACGACTAAAAACCACAGAGATGGGATTTCTCCCAAGAATGTTGAAGGTTCCCTGGACGGCTAAAAAGGTCAATGGAGAAATTCTCAAAGATGCCAACATAAAAAGGAGCTCCTAAAAAAAAACAGAAAGAAAGAATCGACATTTTTCGGGCACATCATGAGAAGATGAAAGTTGGAATACTTGGTAGCTAGATAGCTTAGCGTCATGTCACAGAAAACAGTTAACAATAGAATAGATGCGAAACATTGTGGGAAGGACATGATCGCCTGAAGCAACCGGTATGGCACATGATGATGGTGAGAATGTCCTAGACTCAGGTCACATTCATCCTTAAATGCTCCAAATGTCCTAGACTCAGGTCACATTCATCCTTAAATGCTCCAAAAATTCCAAGATTAGAATTAAAATGAAACTTGTGATGAAAACAAACAGCTGTGGATGTAATCTTGTATCTATCTATCTATTGACCTTTCGAGCCGTAGCCGGCGCATAGGGCTTAGACCAAGATACTCCCTCTCTTATCTGAATTTTTGTTCTAGCAGTTTTCAATTCTTTTAAAGATATTTTATCAAATCTCGCCATTTGTCTCTGTTCAGTACAAGCAGCTCTATCTCTTTGAGGGAACCGAATCCTGCTGCTCTTGCCTCTCTCATCAATGTTCTTCTCAGTGTCTCTCTGGGTCTTCCTCTTTTCCTCTTACCTGTTGTTTTCCATATTAGAGCTTGCTTTGCTACTCGGTTATTATCTCTTCTCTTTGTATAGTTGATTAATAATGAACCAAAATATACGGGGTCCAAAACGAAAGTGGTCAGCGATTCATAGCTGAGTGTCTTTGTCAGGATCATCGGCAAGAGATGCTAACGATCCTACTTCTTCTCCAAGTGGTGCACTGGAAACAAACTAACCAGTCTGGCCGAACGAGTAAAGACCGATTAGGGAAGGCAATTGGGTAACCAAAATTCAGGCGGACGTATCGGGCTGAAAGGTGAAGATATTGGAGCACGCTGTAAATTTGGTTGAAATCACAACAAAACCACCGCATTTACATACACTTATTGTGCTGTTAAACAACTAAAAATTAAAAAAAGATCTACTAAACACAATTAGAACAAGACAATTGATTTTTTTTTTTTGGTGGGGGGGGGGGGCATATTAAAAGACACAGCAGCTTACTAAAAGTAATCGTGTAAGGGGAAATACAAGGTAATAGAGGCAGACCAAGACTAACGTGGACGAGTAACATCAAAAGATGGACAAGTGAGCCTATGACAACCTGCGCCATCAAAGCAAGAGACAGAGCAGAATGGCGCTCCATGGTAGCCAACCTTCGATGCGGAGACGGCACTCAATGAGTGAATGAATTGTGCTGTTAACAACTGACGCTACGGGGGCGTTGTTTTCGGGCGAACGCAGGAAATGAAGAGCCGAGATATTTGAAACAATTTAATGTTGACTCTTTCAGTTTGTGCTCAGTGATCCCTATATCAGATGCCACTTCTGTTTTATCTCATGCAATTAGTTGTGCGTCCAGTCATGTTTAACAAAATGCAAAAACATCGTATATATTGAATCGAAACGTGCATATTTCGCAAAGTTTGTGTAAATTACACGGCACAGTGTACAAACAGTTCAGTTTAAAGCTCCACATATGGTCCTCTGTTTTATTGTATTGAGTTAATACTTACTGACCTTTTTGTACCTTTATATCATTATCATGTACCAGGCCTGCTGGCGTAGGTAATCATGTCTCTCCACAACTTTCGATCTCGACAGTTATTTATCATTTCAGTTGTTGACCTTCTGCCAAGCCATTCTATTAAAAAGTAAAGTAACCCCCCCCCCCCCCGTCACGCCAAGTGGCGCATAGGGAATATGGTGAGTGACCATAAATTTTACAAAACTTCAGCACATGATTTTTCGGGGTAATGTGGTCGGTATTACGCCCGCGCCGGTTACTTTCCCAGAACAATCTGGTACCCATTTAAGGCTGGGTGAATCCGGAAGCCGTCGTTTGGGATCGAACCCTACCCTTGTCCTTTGTAGTCCAGTTCACTAACCACTGAGCTATCGCGGCTCCATCATCCTCTTAAGCTGTCTGGTAATTTTTCTCTTTGCTTCCCTCTATCTCTTCGTCCCTCAATTTTTCCAGTTGTTACAATATATTCCAGTTGTTCTCTTCTCATTACATGGCCAAAAAATGATGATTGTTTCTTCCTAATATTGGAAATTAGCTCTCTTTTTGCGTTGGCCTCTTTCAGAACATTTTCATTACTCTTCTTAGCTGTCCATGGCATTCTCAACATTCTTCTTTAAAACAACATTTCTACACACTCCAGTGATTTTCTTGTCTGTTGCCCTATTGTCCATGATTCACATCCATATGTTAAGACTGACTACATAACATTTAAGAACTCTTTTTTCTTGTTTCGATTGTCAAAAATGGATTGCATAGTCTCTTCCTCATTTTTTTTGGAAAGCTGCTTTTGCCTGAGCAATTCTGCATCTCACCTTTATATAGCCACCCAAAAATACCTTGTAACGTAATTGGTAGAGATCTGAGAGATGTTTCTTTTTTCCTTCTCTCGCCTAACGACTAGTCCTCTACACCATCCGCCCTTAAAAATGACAATAAATGAGGGGTAGATGTGTAGAGCACTGGTCTACAATACACACCGATATTAAAGCCTTGTTTTGGCAAGGCACGATCAATTCAACCCCAGACATCGTTTTCTGGGTTATATTACATCACAACTGCCATTAAACATTGTAGCGAACGTTACATGTTTTAGTAATCATAAGTGGTGGAGATGCGAGGGGGAGGAGAAGAGAACATTCACTGAATAGTGTACCTTTACTTAAGTAGCAAATAGGGACACGACTTGTGACAGTTCTGTTGATTTCAATTGCATAGTTTCTTGTTTGAAGTCAAACAAGAAGTCAGTGACGAACATGCCTTGCGAGGTCTTGTTAGGTATCATCAATTAAATGAGCTCCCATACATGACCAGCAGGGTGCCCAAAATCAGGTCTACGCTGAACACCTTATATTTCATGTTCTCCTGTCAGTCTGTTTGTGTCTACTTCATCAGTCAGTGATGTGCTCGTTGTTCTGACAGTTGCGGTGATTCCTGAGAGCATAGATTGTACAACCCCAGCCGATGTCCGCTATCATCATCATCAAGTACCGTGTTTGCTTGACGCTGATGATAGTGTCTCTCTGCAACTTTTTGCCTCTATATTCGTCTATCAAATCAATTCCAGTGTTAACTTTGTCTCTCCGCAACTTTCTGCCTCTATATTCGTCTATCAATTACAGTGTTAACTTTGTCTCTCCGCAACTTTCTGCCTCTACATTCGTTTATCAATTCCAGTGTTAACTTTGTCTCTCCGCAACTTTCTGCCTCTACATTCGTTTATCAATTCCAGTGTTAACTTTGTCTCTCTGCAACTTTCTGCCTCTACATTCGTTATCAATTCCAGTGTTAACTTTGTCTCTCCGCAACTTTCTGCCTCTACATTCGTTTATCAATTCCAGTGTTAACTTTGTCTCTCTGCAACTTTCTGCCTCTACATTCGTCTATCAATTCCAGTGATAACTTCCCACCTCATGTGACTTTTGTTAGATGATATGAGATTTGTTAATGCCTTATGTAAATGAGTCCATCGTCAGTTGTTACTGTTTAGCACATAAGATAACGTCTTGCCTCATTTGTATAGTCTTCTAGGAGATTGTTCTGAAGACCATCAGATAACCTTCCGCAAGACCTAAAAAAAAATGGACTACTCTTGTACAGTCGTTAAAAGATGATAGTTGCGCGAGCGGATTATGTCGGTCGTTTGTCAATTATGTGGACGTTGGTTACAAGCCCAGTAAGATCAACGGGGTTTTTTTTTTTTTTTAAAAACAATTAGAAGTCATGACCTGCAAACTTTACTGAGCGTGCGACGATTATTTCCATCTCATTCAGTCAACATCTTCTAGTAGCCTCAAGATATAGCATCCTGCCGTAGTTAATAAGTTTATAATTCCTTGAATCGAAAACATGACCAGTTAAACGTATGCTAAGGATGCGAACGTACCAGGAAGAAAATTATATGAAAAGACAAATAAAATGCGGTTTTGAGAAGACAGATTAATAAAGCCTCAGTACAGTTGACAGCGGATGTTTTTTTTTCTGGGAAAGTAAAGCGGCACGGGTGTAATATCGACCACATAACCCCCAAAATCATGCGCTGAAGGTCTGTAAAATATATGGTCACTAACATCAAACAAATGAAAAGACGATTAGAGGCCACAGAGATGGATTTCTCAGAAGAATGTTGAAAGTTCCCTGGACAGCTAAAAAGACCAATAAGAAAGTTCTCAAAGAGGCCAACACAAAAAGGGAGCTCTTAAAAAAACATCAGAAAGAAGCAATCAACATTTTTTGGGCACATCATGAGAAGAGGAAAGTTGGAATACTTGGTTACAACTGGCAAATAAAAGGAAAGATAGTTCACGAGCGGTAAATAGAGAAAATACTGGACAGCTTGGTGTCATGACATGGAAACAGTCAACAACATAACTCATACGATGCACTGTGGATAAAAGATTGTGGAGGGACATGAACGATAACGCCAACCGGTACGGCACATGATGAATGAATGAACACCATATTCCCTATACGCCACTTGGCGTGACGGGAGCTCTTTACTTTTACTTTACTGACAGTTGACAGTAAATTCAATGGATGGCCGCGCATTGTGGCGCAGAAAGAAGAAACAGCAGCGAATAGGGACAAGAAGTTTTTGACGAAAAAAAAAGTCACTAAAGACTGTCCGATTTTCTTCCCCATCATAGATGGTCTCGCCTTCAATATTTTTGCGTGCACGCGCACACACACACACACACACACATACGTGCGCTCGCATGCACATTGTATATTCCTGATACATAATGTGTCAGTTATCACGTCTTCTGTTATTTTGTTTTCGTGTTAGACTGTTAGTAGTTTGGGGAGGAAGGGCCTTCTATGGTGAAGGCACTAGCTTGGAAAACAAATTCGATCTGGTAAAATCAATCAAAGACCACAATTAAAGATAACAAATTATCAGAGATAATTTGTCATCAGACAAATGAGACTGTGAGATTTTTTAGTTGCTCATGAAATGAAACGGAAATGTCGGATATAAATTGTAAACAGTCCAAAGCTATAGAGCCCATCAGCAGGCCTGCTCTTCTGTATCTGTTGAGAGATATCGAACTGTGTTATTCCAGCTGGCGTGTATTGATTGGTGTATGTTTAGCGAGTGAGTATCCGGATTTGATTTGAAATATAATCTGCTAGCCATTCGATTGCGGAAGTGATTGAAATATTATTTCTAAAATCAATTCGCCGTGATCTCAATTTTTCCTCTCTCCCCTTCTCTCTCTCTCTCTCTCTCTCTCCCCCCCCCTCCCCCTTTTTTGAGGACAGTAACATAAATCGAAAAAGATTTTTTTTTTAAATATATATATAATCTATATGTGTATAACATATGAAAAGAACAATAACATATTGACTTCATGACCAAGTCGCTATCCTCTCAGAGAACGAAATATATAAATTCACCTTTCGCCGGTACACTGTTGTTTCAACTAAACTAAAAGTAAAAACTGGGACGGATACTGTGCCTTAACGTTTACTTATGAAAAACAATAAGGAAAACATATGGCCTCGAAGCCCAGCGACAACAGAAAACAACAAAGACAAGAGATTCAAGGCAAGATAAATAGGAAATACATGGGGTGGACTGAGTGGTTGTGTAAAATATCACCATGTGAAGTACTGTAATGCGCGAGTGATTGATGGTTGTGAAACATATCGCCATGCGATGTACTGTAATGCGTGATTGATGGTTGTGAAACATATCGCCATGTGATGTACTGTAATGCGTGATTGATGGTTGTGAAACATATCACCATGTGATGTACTGTAATGCGTGATTGATGGTTGTGAAACATATCGCCATGCAATGTACTGTAATGCGTGATTGATGGTTGTGAAACATATCGCCATGTGATGTACTGTAATGAGTGATTGATGATTTTGAAACATATCGCCATGCAATGTACTGTAATGCGTGATTGAGGATTTTGAAACATATCGCCATGCGATGTACTGTAATGCGTGATTGATGATTTTGAAACATATCGCCATGTGATGTACTGTAATGAGTGATTGATGATTTTGAAACATATCGCCATGTGATGTACTGTAATGCGTGATTGATGGTTGTGAAACATATCGCCATGGGATGTACTATAATGCGCGATAGATGATTGTGAAACATATCGCCATGTGATGTACTGTAATGCGTGATTGATGGTTGTGAAACATATCGCCATGTGATGTACTGTAATGCGTAATTGATGGTTGTGAAACATATCGCCAAGTGATGTACTGTAATGCGTGACTGATGCTTGTGAAAACAATATCGTCATGTGAAGTACTGTAATGCGCGAGTGATTGATGGTTGTGAAACATATCGCCATGCGATGTACTGTAATGCGTGATTGATGGTTGTGAAACATATCGCCATGTGATGTACTGTAATGCGTGATTGATGGTTGTGAAACATATCACCATGTGATGTACTGTAATGCGTGATTGATGGTTGTGAAACATATCGCCATGTGATGTACTGTAATGAGTGATTGATGATTTTGAAACATATCGCCATGCAATGTACTGTAATGCGTGATTGAGGATTTTGAAACATATCGCCATGCAATGTACTGTAATGCGTGATTGATGATTTTGAAACATATCGCCATGTGATGTACTGTAATGAGTGATTGATGATTTTGAAACATATCGCCATGTGATGTACTGTAATGCGTGATTGATGGTTGTGAAACATATCGCCATGGGATGTACTATAATGCGCGATAGATGATTGTGAAACATATCGCCATGGGATGTACTATAATGCGCGATAGATGATTGTGAAACATATCGCCATGTGATGTACTGTAATGCGTGATTGATGGTTGTGAAACATATCGCCATGTGATGTACTGTAATGCGTAATTGATGGTTATGAAACATATCGCCAAGTGATGTACTGTAATGCGTGACTGATGCTTGTGAAAACAATATCGTCATGTGAAGTACTGTAATGCGTGAGTGATTGATGGTTGTGAAACATATCGCCATGTGAAGTACTGTAATGCGTGAGTGATTGATGGTTGTGAAACATATCGCCATGTGAAGTACTGTAATGCGTGAGTGATGGTTGTGAAACATATCGCCATGTGAAGTACTGTAACGCGCGAGTGATGGTTGTGAAACATATCGCCATGTGATGTACTGTAATGCGTGACTGATGCTTGTGAAAAAAATATCGCCATGTGAATTACTGTAACGCGCGAATGATGCTTGTGAAATAAATATCGCCATGTGAAGTACTGTAATGCGTGAGTGATTGATGGTTGTGAAACATATCGCCATGTTATGTACTGTAATGCGTGATTGATGGTTGTGAAACATATCGCCATGTGATGTACTGTAATGCGTGATTGATGGTTCTGAAACATATGTCCATATGATGTACTGTAATGCGTGATTGATGGTTGTGAAACACATCGCTATGTGATGTACTGTAATGCGTGATTGATGGTTGTGAAACATATCGCCATGTGATGTACTGTAATGCGTGATTGATGGTTGTGAAACATATCGCCATGTGCAATACTGTAACGCGCGAGTGGTGGTTGTGAACATATCGCCATGTGAAGTACTGTAACGCGGGAGTGATGGTTGTGAAACATATCGTCATGTGAAGTACTGTAACGCGCGAGTGATGGTTGTGAAACATATCGCCATGTGAAGTACTGTAACGCGCGAGTGATGGTTGTGAAACATATCGTCATGTGAAGTACTGCAACGCGCGATTGATGGTTGTGAAAAATATCGCCATGTGAAGTACTGTAACGCGCGATTGATGGTTGTGAAACATATCGCCATGTGAAGTACTGTAACGCGCGAGTGATGGTTGTGAAACACATCGCCATGTGAAGTACTGTAACGCGCGAGTGATTGATGGTTGTGAAACATATCGCCATGTGAAGTACTGTAACGCGCGAGTGATTGATGGTTGTGAAACATGTTGCCATGTGAAGTACTGTAGCGCGCGAGTGATGGTTGTGAAACATATCGCCATGTGTAGTACTGTAACGCGCGAGTGATTGATGGTTGTAAAACATATCGCCATGTGAAGTACTGTAATGCGTGATTGATGATTTTGAAACATATCGCCATGCAATGTACTGTAATGCGTGATTGAGGATTTTGAAACATATCGCCATGCGATGTACTGTAATGCGTGATTGATGATTTTGAAACATATCGCCATGTGATGTACTGTAATGAGTGATTGATGATTTTGAAACATATCGCCATGTGATGTACTGTAATGCGTGATTGATGGTTGTGAAACATATCGCCATGGGATGTACTATAATGCGCGATAGATGATTGTGAAACATATCGCCATGTGATGTACTGTAAAGCGTGATTGATGGTTGTGAAACATATCGCCATGTGATGTACTGTAATGCGTAATTGATGGTTGTGAAACATATCGCCAAGTGATGTACTGTAATGCGTGACTGATGCTTGTGAAAACAATATCGCCATGTGAAGTACTGTAATGCGTGAGTGATTGATGGTTGTGAAACATATCGCCATGTGAAGTACTGTAATGCGTGAGTGATTGATGGTTGTGAAACATATCGCCATGTGAAGTACTGTAATGCGTGAGTGATGGTTGTGAAACATATCGCCATGTGAAGTACTGTAACGCGCGAGTGATGGTTGTGAAACATATCGCCATGTGATGTACTGTAATGCGTGACTGATGCTTGTGAAAAAATATCGCCATGTGAATTACTGTAACGCGCGAGTGATGCTTGTGAAAAAAATATCGCCATGTGAAGTACTGTAATGCGTGAGTGATTGATGGTTGTGAAACATATCGCCATGTTATGTACTGTAATGCGTGATTGATGGTTGTGAAACATATCGCCATGTGATGTACTGTAATGCGTGATTGATGGTTCTGAAACATATGTCCATATGATGTACTGTAATGCGTGATTGATGGTTGTGAAACACATCGCTATGTGATGTACTGTAATGCGTGATTGATGGTTGTGAAACATATCGCCATGTGATGTACTGTAATGCGTGATTGATGGTTGTGAAACATATCGCCATGTGCAATACTGTAACGCGCGAGTGATGGTTGTGAAACATATCGCCATGTGAAGTACTGCAACGCGCGAGTGATGGTTGTGAAACATATCGTCATGTGAAGTACTGTAACGCGTGATTGATGGTTGTGAAAAATATCGCCATGTGAAGTACTGTAACGCGCGATTGATGGTTGTGAAACATATCGCCATGTGAAGTACTGTAGCGCGCGAGTGATGATTGTGAAACACATCGCCATGTGAAGTACTGTAACGCGCGAGTGATTGATGGTTGTGAAACATATCGCCATGTGAAGTACTGTAACGCGCGAGTGATTGATGGTTGTGAAACATATTGCCATGTGAAGTACTGTAACGCGCGAGTGATTGATGGTTGTGAAACATATCGCCATGTGAAGTACTGTAACGCGCGAGTGATTGATGGTTGTGAAACATATCGCCATGTGAAGTACTGTAACACGCGATTGATTGGTGGTTGTGAAAGGAACTGATCGTCAAGGCCACTAAAAGCCGGTGCTTGATGATAACAGAAATGCAAACCTTTACTTGTTTGATGACTTGGATTTTCTGTTTGCTGTAGTTTATGTTTCTGTTTATGGCAGTTCGAGAAGCGTTGTGGTTGGCACGATGACTTGGATTTTCTGTTTGCTGTAGTTTATGTTTCTGTTTATGGCAGTTCGAGAAGCGTTGTGGTTGGCACGATGACTTGGCAATCAAAACGTCGTGATTCAACCCTTGTCTGGCACTCTCCACTAGACCCAGACTGTTTTGTTTTCAATTAACAGGTACAAGATCGCTGAGTTAAGGAAGTTGCGAGCAGCGAGAAAGAGCAGTGACTTCCCTTCCCACCTCTAGCCTGGCCCTATAAAGCTTAATACCTCCCCCTCTCTGCAACATTATATTACCGGATATCCTTTAAATGCGTAATCTCATATTGTAATTGTTTGTCTTCCAGAGCAAATTAGCGAAACTATTGATGGTCCTATGTAGTGATGAAATGCCACTAGGTCAACACGAACCGTTGGCTCTTAAATCATGGAAGTTGATGTGATGTGCCAGTTGAAATGTCCCAAGTCCTGTTAAAGAAATTAGCATTTTTCTCTCTTAGAGGATCTGCAGTACTAGGTCTGTCAACAAACCTCACCACTGAGGGGACTTTGGGCGTACATTATATGCAGTGGTCTCTTAATATTGGAGGAGGAAACATCTCTAACATTGGACGTACATTATATGCAGTGGTCTCTTAATATTGGAGGAGGAAACATCTCTAACTTTGGACGTACATTATATGCTGTGGTCTCTTAATATTGGAGGAGGAAACATCTCTAACTTTGGACGTACATTATATGCAGTGGTCTCTTAATATTGGAGGAGGAAACATCTCTAACTTTGGACGTACATTATATGCAGTAGTCTCCTAATATTGGAGGAGGAAACATCTCTAATATTGGACGTACATTATATGCAGTGGTCTCTTAATATTGGAGGAGGAAACATCTCTAACTTTGGACGTACATTATATGCAGTAGTCTCTTAATATTGGAGGAGGAAACATCTCTAACTTTGGGCGTACATTATATGCAGTGGTTACTTAATATTGGAGGAGGAAACATCTCTAACTTTGGCGTACATTATATGCAGTGGTTACTTAATATTGGAGGAGGAAACATCTCTAACTTTGGGCGTACATTATATGCAGTGGTCTCTTAATATTGGAGGAGGAAACATCTCTAACTTTGGGCGTACATTATATGCAGTGGTTACTTAATATTGGAGGAGGAAACATCTCTAACTTTGGACGTACATTATATGCAGTGGTTACTTAATATTGGAGGAGGAAACATCTCTAACTTTGGACGTACATTATATGCAGTGGTTACTTAATATTGGAGGAGGAAACATCTCTAACATTGGACGTACATTATATGCAGTGGTCTCTTAATATTGGAGGAGGAAACATCTCTAACATTGGACGTACATTATATGCAGTGGTCTCTTAATATTGGAGGAGGAAACATCTCTAACTTTGGACGTACATTATATGCAGTGGTTACTTAATATTGGAGGAGGAGACATCTCTAACATTGGACGTACATTATATGCAGTGGTTACTTAATATTGGAGGAGGAAACATCTCTAATAGTATATTTTGTATATATGGTCTTTGACGTCAGTCACGTGTAGATCTTCCATTGTAACTGACCAGCGCTGTTTTTACCGATCAACTTCTCTCATTGCTGACCTTGTCAATATTGAAAGGCAAGTCCGGATGGCAGAATAAACCAGGCAGATTTATATCTAGGGGTCTTGCGTCTTTTTTCTTATAACCTCAACTTCATTTCATTGTTAAATGTTATTAATCATGCTGCATTGCACTTATCTTCTCCATGAGCTATAAGCACCTACCTGCCAGTTTTTCTTAGTCTTTTTCGCTAATGGAGATTTAACTGAAGGATGCTTTGCAGGCATATTCGTATACGCGTTTGGATCTACATACAGGCCGCTTCCCATCTATAAGCTCCAAATACAAATTTGCTTGTGGATGCGATTGTTGTCCATTTTTCTAACATGTTCCAGCCACCTTAATCTTCAACACCTCAGTACCGTCATAATGGATGACAGTTCATTATTTTAAATACACGTCTGAAATGGACAAACACTGCGAAAACAATAGACCAAGAGCAGGGTCGTCGTAAATGATGAATAGAAGGACAATTATAAAAACTCGGAAACGTAACAACAAAGAGGACAGCAGACGATCAAAAGACCGCAAATTGTTATCTCCCATCGACTCTGAAAGGCAAATAAGACATGAAAGAAGAAGACACATCAGGAAAACTGTGTAATTCAATCTAAGTAATTAGGTATTTAAGAGATAATAACCGAATAGCAAAGCAAGCCCTTATATGGAAACAATAGGTAAGAGAAAAAGAGGAAGACCCAGGAGACACTGAGAAGAACATTGATAAGAGAGGCAAGAGCAGCAGGATTCGGCTCCCTCAATGAGATAGAGCTGCTTGCACAGAACAGAGACAGATGGCGAGATTTGATAAAATATATTTAAAGAAAACTGCTAGAACAAAAATTCAGATAGGAGAAGGTGTATCTTGGTCTACGCCCTATGGGCCGGCTACGGCTCGAAAGGTCAATAGATAGATAGATAGAATGAGGTATTTGTATGTTTAGAATTGTACATGACAATACCACGGAATTGCCAGCGCTAACTTCAAGTGTATGCTAACCAAAAATAAAAATGAATTCTCAATCGTCACCGTCAAACGACAATCGCCGTAGAACACAGTACTTTTTCCACATAAATATACGTGCTAAATCCGACTTATTGACATAGATGAATGAATGTAGTGCTGTATCAGTGAAAGTTTTGTCCAGAATGTAAGTTCTCATGAGCGGATTCATGAGCGTGTTTAAGCGTACATTTAAAAGTACAACAGTTGAGTTAAAATGCCAATTATAAAAAAGTAATGGTTACAAAGATAGGTATAGCTTGCCCCCCCCCCCCCCCCCCCCAAATCTGGCCGTGTAAGTGATAAACAGCAAGGGGGATAATGACGTTAAGCCAATAGTTCTCGCCCCACCAAATTGGGCGCTAAGTTGATGCATTGGAATGTGTAAATTGGCCTTTAGCTAGCGACGAGTAAACCAACGGCAAACAAATGGGGTCAGGTGATGGATACGAAATGGATACAGCGACACCGGATCGCGCTAGATCAGCTGTCTTCACTCTTATATCTTGGATCACGTGCCCCCTCAAATCCTCGTCTGTGGTCGCTGCTACTGTTTTAAGAATTGATAAGTCTTCGTTGTCTTGTGAAGGTCATTTCAAAGTAGTATCCTCAGAAAAGAACCATTATCATGTGCCATACCGGTTGATGTAGCGCGTCATGCGCGTCCATCCCTCCACATCTTCTAGCCACAGTGCATCGTATCAGTTCTGTTGTTGAATGTTTTCCATGTCATGACTCCAAGCTATCCAGTATTTTTCTCTCTTTGTCGTCCACGATCTCTCTTTCCATTTATTTTACCAGTTGTAACAAAATATTCCAACGTTCCTCTTCTCGTGATGTGATCGAAAAATATTGTTTCTTTCTGATGTTTTTAGGAGCTCCCTTTTTGTGTCGGTCTCTTTGAGAATTGAACAAAAGAAAAGAACAGATAACAAAACAAAAAAAAACCAAAAAATTGTTCAAATCTATACTTCCTAATGTCGTGTTTTTTGGGAATACTCTTTTTCCCTCCCGCATCTGCTGTTCAGCGTCGAGGGGAGATATACTGAATGGGGATTTAGGTAAGAGGTCTTATGTTAAACTTTTTCCCCCCATTTTTAAGTCATGAAATTGTATTTATTGATCGTTTCAAATCTAAATGTTCACGATTAACATGAAATTGTATTTAGTAGAATGTTGTCTACTCTGTAAAATATCGCTGTAAGTTTATAATTGGAAAAATGTGTTTGAGAGAGAGAGGGAGAGAAGAGAGAGGGAGAGGGAGAGGGAGAGAGAGGAGAGAAGAGAGAGGGAGAGAGAGGGAGAGGGGAGAAAGAGAGAGGGAGAGAGGGAGAGGGAGAGAGAGAGAGAAAGAGAGAGGGGAGAAAGAGAGAGGGAGAGAGGGAGAG